>JASAMX010015093.1:0-30983 GCA_030248175.1 Microlaimidae sp. YZB2_3
CCCTCCAGAAGACGTCAGCCGACCTTTTGGGCATGATATAGATGCATATGGACGTCCGGTCGGGATAGCGGTCCCAATGATTCCAGCCCCTAGGCAACCGGCCTCATCAACCGAAAGACAAGGTGGGCAGGCGACTGAACGACCGGGTTTTGCAATCATTAATCAAAGAGAGGTTCGCCCCCCAGTAAGGGATCCTCCCCCACCACCCGGCCAATTGCCTGACATTTGGAGGGACATGGCAGCGCCGTTTCCGGTTACCCAGCATTCGGTGCCTTTCGACTTAGTTCCGCATGGCAAGGTGCCCTGGCCACCAATTTGGCCGCACCCGTATTTTATTCGCCCTCGCGAGCCATGGATTGGGCTGCATCGCCGAACAGCTGAAACCCGCCGGCTTATGCATCCCATGTTTGATTGTCGGCGTTGGGACGTTGGTTTTCCCGAATATGAACGCTCGTCCTTTCCTCGGGAGGATTGTAAGTATAGGTTCTTAAAAATACTCAGTTATGTAATATTATACTTAATGTTAATAACCGACGTGCGTGCGGGGCAGTTTAAGACTCTGATAGAAATGGGGAAAAAAATTTTTGTTTTTTTTTTTTTTTTAATTTTTTTTTTTTTTTGTTTGTTTGTGAAAAATAAAAAAAATAAAAAAAAGGTTTAAACGGCAGGAAAAAGCTTTAGCAAAATCAAAACATAAAGTAAATATGTTACAGACGGATGATTCTTATCGTTGTGTTGGGGTTATTAAAATTGAAGATGTGTTCGTCAAAGCGTTATTCGACACAGGAGCAACGTGTTCCATCATTTCGACAGAAATGGCAAAAAGTCTCCCTTTAGTGGATTTTCAACCCTTCAAAGGTCAACCTGCCCAGGCTCTCTCGGGAGACCTAAATTTTCAAGCTACAGGAAATGTAAGGCTAAAAATTGGTCGAGAGAAGATAAGTTCTGTGGTAAATGTGCAAGATAATTGCCCTGTATTGGTCTTGTTAGGAACAGACGTTATGAGAAGACTTGGAAAAATTGAGTTCGATTTTGAACAAGAGAGAATCGTCTTGGGTGATGGATGTAGGCTTCCCATGGACCCAGACATGGAATATCCCATCAGCGGGATTGAAATTTGTGCGTACGCAACAAAGGTATTGACCCCCAGGTCAAGGACTGCTCTGACGGTCAAGGTAGGCTCCCCCTTACCACAAGGCGCAGCAATCATCTTGGACTCAGAGGCTCCATCCTTTCGCCGCACCGGTTTGTTCCTGGCAAATGTGCTGGCAACGCACTTTGGAGGAAAAACCATCATTGAAGTAATGAACCCTACGACGGAACTGATCACTCTGTACGCAGGCACTTCAATTGGTACTGCAAATGTTCTCAGCGAGGAATTTGTGGTTGATATTATCGCCAGACCGGAGGATACCGATCTGGGCGAAGTTTCTCAAGTTTTCAATGTTTCAACGTCGACGAGACCCTCAGATTTTGACCCTATGAAGGAAATGAATCTAACTGAATCAGACTTAACCGAGGAACAAAAAGAACTCCTTGTGCAATTGATTCGAAAGAATAAAGATGTGTTTTCTTCAGGCCCTTATGATACTGGACGGACTTCCCTATTAAAGCATGAAATAGACGTTGGAGACAATAAACCCCATAGGCAAAAACCATATCGAGTAGCAGAAAGTCAAAAACAAGTCATTCGTGAAGAGATAGAGACAATGCTTCAAAAAGGAGTAATAAGAGAATCCAAAAGTCCATTTGCGTCACCCATAGTCATTGTAAGGAAGAAAGATGGAACAAACCGTTTTTGTATTGATTACCGAGGAGTGAATAAAATTACCAAAAAGGATTCTTTCCCCTTACCCAGAATTGATGAAGTATTGGAAGCCTTGAATGGAGCAATCTACTTCTCAACCCTTGATTTATTATCAGGTTATTGGCAGGTTGACCTCGAGGAAAAAGATAAAGAAAAGACCGCTTTTTGTAGCCCTATGGGTGGGTTGTATGAATTTAATGTGTTACCATTTGGGTTATGTAACGCACCAGCAAGTTTTCAACGTCTCATGGAAATCGTCCTTGCTGGCCTCCGTTGGCACAACTGCTTAGTATATATTGACGACATCATCATATTTTCGAAAACGTTTCCCCAACATTTGAAGGATATCGATCTAGTATTGGACAGGCTGCGTCAAGCCAAACTTAAATTGAAACCGAAAAAGTGTCATTTTGGACGGAAGTCAGTAGAATTTCTTGGACACATCGTAAGTAGAGAAGGGGCTCAACCAAATCCCTCCAAAATTTCGTGTGTAAAGGATTTCCCGGTTCCGAAAACTCAGAAACAAGTTCGCTCATTTCATGGTCTTGCAAATTTTTACAGAAGGTTTATCAAAAACTTTGCAGAGATTGCGAGTCCTTTATACAAATTAATGGGAAAACGAACAAGGTTTTACTGGACACCGGAGTGTCAAAAAGCATTCGATACTTTGAAGGAGAAGCTCTGCTCCACAGATGTACTGGCCTTTCCTGATTTCAAACGTCCTTTTCTTCTTTCAACTGACGCCTCAGACACAGGCATGGGAGCTGTACTTTCGCAAGTATTTGCCGAAGGAGAGAGACCGATTGCATACGCTAGTCGGAACTTCAATAGTGCAGAGAGAAACTACGCCCCCATAGAAAGAGAAGCTTTGGCATTGGTTTGGGCGGTTAAGCACTTTCGTCCTTACCTTTATGGTCACGAATTTAAGTTAACCACGGATCACGCCCCTCTTCAATACATATTCAATAGTGGAAAATGTTCTTCAGCAAGATTGCGACGCTGGGCTTTACTAATGAATGAATATTCAATTACGAATTGTGAGTATCGCCCCGGAAAAGCGAATGGGAATGCAGATGCTTTATCAAGGATTCCCCCACCTGAGGAACAAGAAGAAATAGAAGGTCAGGAGGCCACCAATCAAAAAGAGGAAGTAGCTGAATCTGGTACACACCTTGTTTGTGCGATACTTTCTCTTATTCCTTCAAATGAGATGGAAGAATTGGTCAAATTGCAACGACAAGATCCCAATTTTTCTTTGATCTATGCATATTTGAAAGATAATGAACTTCCGAAAGAAAGTAAATTACGTCAAGATATTGTGCGATGGGCAGAAAGGTATTACCTTCGACAGAATGTCTTAATGCATGAGCATCCCAGGAAAAAGAGACTAAGCTTGGAATTCCCTGAACAAATATGTTTACCGAAGGAACGACGTCAAGAAGCCATTAGGTCCGCCCATGATGATATTTTTGGAGGACATATGGGAACTAAACGAACCTTATCCCAAGTGTCTAACCGTTTCTATTGGCCTTCAATGAATAAGGATGTCAAAAATTATGTGTCCACTTGTGAACAATGTGCTCATCGTAAATCTGATGCTCAAACTGCGAGACCCGCTCTCAAACCCATAAAAGTGACTCGAATTTTTGACAAAATTGGTATGGACATATTGGGTCCTCTCAAAGAGACATACAAGGGCAATAAGTATATCCTGGTGATTACAGAATATGTATCAAGGTTTGCTATGGGATTCCCCCTCCAAGACCAAAAAGCTGA
Organism: Microlaimidae sp. YZB2_3; assembly: GCA_030248175.1. Lineage (NCBI taxonomy): Eukaryota > Metazoa > Nematoda > Chromadorea > Desmodorida > Microlaimidae > Microlaimidae sp. YZB2_3. The sequence goes on from JASAMX010015093.1 coordinate 3,584, forward strand.
GACGATCGCCAAAATTCTTCTAGAAAAAGTATTAGCAGTTCACGGATGTCCCTTTGAAATATTGACTGATCAAGGAACGAATTTTGCAAGTGAAATCATAGCAGAAATTTGTGAAATCGGCTCTTCAAAGAAAGTTTTTACAACGGCCTATCACCCTCAGTGTAACGGTTTAACGGAAAGATTCAACAAAACCCTGTGTACAATGCTTTCCCTCTACGTGAATGAACAACAAGATGACTGGGATTTTGCACTTCCTTTTGTAATATCGGCCTATAATCGATCTCCACAAGAATCGACCCAAGAAAGTCCGTTTTACTTAATTTATGGAAGAGACATACGAGTTCCTTTAGATGTTAAGTATGAGAAGGCTCGTTCCCCTTATGTCGATTATGATGAAGATTATGTCGCACACGCTAAGGTTGCTCTAACCGAAGCGAGGGATTTGGCAGTTAGGAATATCACTAAAGCACAGGTCAAGCAAAAGCGTAACTATGATAAAAGGGTTTGTATTAAAGCAATCGACAAAGATTCACTAGTTCTCAAGTATAATCCTGCCGTTAAACCTAAGCAATGTAATAAATTAACAAGTAAATGGGTAGGACCCTATAGAGTACAACAAATCAATAATAGTATGGGTACCGCTAAAATCATTCGTCTAAATAGCACTGGAGACGAATTAAAAGATTACACTGAGTGGGTAAATTTGCAAAGGCTTAAATTATATAAATCACGGGAAGCCAACCTTGGTCAAGTTTTTTATGTAAACGTAAGGGAAAGTGTACGAACTCAAATAGGTAAACGCGGAGGAATCAAAAATCAGCCGCATCGCCCAGATTCGAACAAATGGGCAGAGGACCTGGATTCCCCCGGAGAAGAACAAGCCAAAAAGGAGGATGCGCAGTTGAATAAGAAGTGGCTTTCCCAAAGGCCCCTTCCTCTAAATCCTGGCGTCACGGAGGCTCAGCTGCGTAAGCGGAAGAAAAGGAGGGAAAGGCGTCGTCTCCGCAGGATCCATATGTCCATAAAATACCATCAGCAAAAGAAATTGCTCAAGGAGGCCGAAGCAAAAATCCAGGCGGCCAATGCTAATGTAGAAGAGATGCGGGATGCCCTATCCTCAGATTCGGAGTCGGAAGAAGAGGAGGATATCCCTGCCCCCGTTGACGAAGCCGACATCCTCGGCAAGATAATGGCGGAGATGTCCACCACCTTTAAAAAGAAGAAAAAGCGCAAACCGTAAAATTTTTATTTTTAGTTTTTCCAAACTAACTCATGTTTTTGTGTTTTTGTGTGCGTTAAAAATTACGGCTTCTTCTTCTAATTATTGTTGTTGGTAAAATGGAGATTCTTCTTATTATTGTTTGGTAATAAAGGTAAAACAACTCATGCGCGTAAATGTTTTTGTGTTTTTGTTGTGTTATGCTTCACAACTAACCCGCTTCTATTTCTGTTCGCTTCTAATCGTCCCGTCTATCCTTAAAAACTGTTCTGTTAACTTAGTCATGGGCATGTAAGTTGCATGTTTTGGTGTGTCTTCTACCCTTGTATATTATTGTGTTACTTGTATTGTCTTGTTTGTCAATAGCTTAATGTTCGTAGTAGTTAGCACGTCGGTAGTTTAGTAGCTTAATATTTAATTATTGGTTTCGGCTTATTGCACTAGGTTTGCCTTGTAGCCTAATTTAGTTATTAGTTTTTTCCAATGCCCTAAGTTTTGCTTCCTTTTCTTAAATGCTATAATTAATAATCATTTTCTTTCAGGAGGATGTCAGCTTTACCGTCTAACTTTCGGGAAAGAACTTCCCCAAAGATAGGCATCTCGCACTAAAAATAGTTTTATGCTCAAATTAATTTTTTTAGTTTCGGGTAAAATATTCATGTAAAAATGTTATTTTTCATGGTAAAAATCTTGCGAGAACTTTGGCCTGCTGTTCATCCTGGTTTTGGATTATTTCTGTAAATTACTCTTTTCCTTATTTTCAGTGCCAGACCATCAGGGAGCACCTCCCTCTCTTCGCACAGCGTTGCGAGCAGCTCGGCACGAGCATCTCCTTGCCCAGCGGCGGGCACAAGCAGAGGCAGTACGTCGAAGAGAAAGTCAACGACAGGGTATACCCCAGCCCCCTCAACCAAGGGTAGTTCAGGGGCCTCCTCCTCAGGAGTCAACAAGGCAGCGGGCGCCGTCCCCCAGCAATGAGGACGAGGAAGAAGAGCATTCGCCAAACCCACCTCCGGAAGCGTATGTCTGGGATGACGTAGACATTTGGGAAAACCCCGAGGATGAGGACGACGAAGATAATGACGGCGAACAAGCTCGGCCTTAAGCGACTAGCGCTTTATTAAAAAACTGTATTTTCTTAAAAAATTTCTTTATTTACTGTTTTTCTATCTGTGAAATTTCGGGGCGTGATATTTGCAAAAAAATTAAAATTTTTCAAAAAAGCAGGGTTGCGCCGGGGTGGGGGGGTCCCCCCCCCCCCTAAATTTAGTTTTTGTTTTTCTTTTTACTAGTCTCCCCTAAAAATAGGGCTAAGCGGTGACATAAGTCGCCAATTTTTTATTAAAAATTAAAAAATGTGTTTTCGTCCACCTTATCAAAAAAGCCGGCTCTCCGGATTGCCCTGGTGGAGGGCCTTGTTGTGAGTTTTTTATGTCCCCCTCCCTTGGCACCATCTGAGTTAGGCCAGTTTTTTTAAATAAAATATATGTTTTTCTTTTTATTGTTTTTTTTGTATTATGTTTAATTAAAAATTGACCTACACCGACGCAGACTCTCCCCCCTTAGCAGCTTTAATTTTTGTTCAAATACGGGTAAAACAGTGCTGCTCACCATCACGGCGAAACTTTTCCGTCCGCTCGCCTACCCTTTTTCTGCTTACCCTGGTTCGCCGGGGACGGCTCAAACTGGGTGGGAAGATGCGACGCAAAAGTGTCGCCGTGCGTTGGTCCCTTTTGTTCCCCGGCGCCCCTACGCCTCCTGCGTAATTATTAAATATTTTTATCCCCTCCCCTTAGCTGCACAGGCAGCTCGTCGCTCTCACGCCCGGGTGGCTCGCCTCACTTACAAACCGACTAAGCCGGCGGTGAAAAGGCGGTCGTACTTAACGCTCCGCAGGCCGCTCAAAATTCATCTTTGGGCTCCTCATTTTGCACAGGCGTGCAAAATGAGTAATCACTTAGCAAGTAGCCGGTTGACCAGAGTGGGGATTACAGCGTGTTATTAAATACAAACACGTGGCTTTTGTTTGCAAAAATTCCGCATATATAAGTGGCGCGGTTTCGCCAAAACGTCAGTTTAAAAGTTTTCTTTGACTCGACTGGGACAGCCTCTCAACCGCAATAGTTTTTAGAAGAACTTCATGTGCCATTTTTGAAAGAGGGTTCCGAAAAGGAACCCTCTAAAATCTTTTGTGTTCGCTTACCCCCTGGGTTGTCCGGGGTTGGTTGTGTCCCCTCGACTGAGCCGAGTCGGCGGTTGCAGTATAACCGTCCGGCATTATTTTTGTGTTCGTTTTCGGCTCCCCCCTCCCCCAACCATTAATCTTCGGGCAAATTGGTGGAATTTTATCGACTCTTCGAGCCCCCCTTCAGAGAAACCGCGCCAACTAGCGCATTATGCGACGTTGGTAGTTTTTATATCCGGAACAAGTGCGGTTTAATCCCCCCTAGTCACCCGGCGATTACTTGCGGATTGGTGGAACAACGATCGTAGTTCAGTCAGGTAAAATGGCCCACCGTGGCTTAGTCGGTCCGATTGAGTCTGAGCTAGTCAGAACTAGCTCCGTAGGATTGTTTTTATAGATCCTTAGGGTTAGTTAACTTAGGGTCCCCCTTAAGTTAGTGGTGGTTTAGGTTTCCCCTTCTCCCCCCCTTACTTAAGTTAAGGCCCCCCTTAACTTAGGGTTAGTTTTGGGTTACCCACCCACACCGTATTCGCCAGTCTGCCTTCGTGTAGGTTCCCGGGGTTTTTGCCGTCTAAAGGTGCCAACTTGCAAAACCGTGTTAAATAGGCTTAAAGCCTCCTTTTCATATTTTCCCCCTTCAACGCCCGCAGCTTCGGCTAACCTAAAAGCGCCTCTTCTTTTTAGTTAAGTTCCCACCTAGGCTAAGCACAAACAACATAGTAAATTTATAATTCTTTTTTAGGTAATACAATAGGCTAAGTAAAGTCCCCAATAGGTGCCGTCCGTGTTTAGGCTTACCCCACCTTTTCTGTGTATCGTGTACTGGCCTGGTAATACCCTGGTTGGCCGCCAATAAACTTAAATACCGTAAAACCGCGTTTGGCAGCTTAGACGGGAGCTCAGTCGGTTAACCCCTACTTAGCTCTCGTCAACTTTAAGTACTAATTATTAACCGATATCGGATCCGACCGAGTACACCTTTGCCTGGCTGGCGCCCAAGACCGAACTTCGCAGCGACTAGCAAAAGCCCGCTAGGGCGTAAGTGACAGATTTTCTAACTCTTCTTCTCTTTTCTTTCCTAGGCGGACAAATGTGCGCCGCAGCCGATCCCCTGCCGAATTTAGGCGCCACACTACACTTGTGAGTATATATGAAGTGAAATTAAATCAATAAATGGCTTTTATAATAGCTTCCTCTCCATCTTAATTCGACGAATTTAAAAGTTACCATGCCATGGGATTTGGAATTCTGCGGACAATTTGCGGACATTTTGCGGATTCCCGAATTAGTATCAAAACACACAAAAATACGATTTTATCAATATTTAAATTTTTTTACCATAATCGACACATTATTCAATTCGCCTATAATTTTAGATTTTTTAATGGCATTTACCAATTTTTAGAAAAACTCACAAATGAGCGAATTTAATAGCAATTATAACCGATTTCTGCTAATTTTTTGTACGCAGCGATTTTGTAAACGTGTAAGAAAAACGAGTAACGAGTTTGGTTTACAAAATATCGCTGTGCGAGAAAATATTTATTGAGTGCACAGAAAGTAGCTTGCGCCAAAAAGTAAGATGTGCATCATTTTTCTTTAAATTTAATAAAAAAATTTACTGTACACATAGCCGAAAATTCTATTGGGTTATATATTTTTAATATAAACAATGGTATTATAAGAACTCTAATATTTATTGTATACGTCTCATAAATGGACTTCTATTGTTAAACCCTAATCTTGTAAATAAAATCTACAAAATGGTTTTTAATACTGAAGAAGTCTTCAAATTTTTAGAAAAACGACTCATGATTAAAATAAGGCGAATCTTATTAAAATAAAGTTTTAATAAAATCTTAAAATATAAATAATAAATATCCTCATATTAAAGCGATTACATTAGCTTTTTAAATAAAATTTTATATATTTATCACTGTCTAAAATTGGAAAAAATGCTTTAAAATTTGTATTCTTAGGGGTCCTTATCCCGGTTTGCCCCGGTTGATTTGACAGCTAAATTGCCGGGGCCGGGGCCGGGGTAGAAAAAAAGTGCTGGGGCAAGCCGGGGCCGGGGCCCCGGTTGATCCCTACTCCTACCTGCTTCCAAAGTAGTTTTACCTGCCTCCATGCTGCCTCCGAGGCAGTTTTACCTGCCTCCTGCCTGCCTCCTACCTGCCTCCCACCTGCCTCCAGTCTTCCAGAGGCAGCTTCAAGAACCGTCCTTACCGATAAGCGTCCTTACTGATACCGTCTGAGCTGAACGGTTTACGCTGAATTTAGCTTTATAGCAAAAAAGCAGACATACAGAGTATAAAAGTAATGTATAGTAACCAGTTTTGTTCCCCTGTGATCTGAAACAACTCCTGGAGCTCCGAAGAAACCTTTGAGCTCCGGAGCTCCGTGCAGTTTTTGTACCAATTTTATGAGAAAATTAAAAGTAATGGCACAGATTATTTTGCAAAAATTGTTTGTAAACTATATTTTTTAAGCCTTACATGTATTACAAACGATAAAAAAGGATTAAATGCCAATAAAGCAATTTAAAATATATTAAAAGTTTAAATAAACAAATTTAAACTTTTAACAAAAATAAACCAATATTCAAATTTAAGAGGCGGAGCTTTAGAGCTCCGAAGCTTGTTCGCTTTAGCTGGCCAGTGGCCAGAGTTCCGTAGTATGATATTGAAAAATAAAAAAAAACATCAGTAAAAGTAAAAGACCGACAGAGAGCTTACTTAATTATTTATTGTAAAAAAAACCTGTGAAAATTTGAGTAGTTTTCAATCGTTTCAGCATTCAACTGTTTTTTTTTTAAATTTTGTATGTTTAAAATAGCGTAAATATAATTCGTTAAATTTTGCAAGGGATTGTCTCCTGTATTTTTTCAAGTGGTAAGCATATTATCTGGTGTAAACTTCGTTAAAAACACAGGAATTTGTTTCTTTGTTTTCACAAAATATTCTATGGCATTACTCTTTACCTGTTCACGAAATTAGTATAAAAACAGGGTTGCGATTATAAAGCTTCGAAAAAAAATTTCGTAACTTGCCGATTATAGTGCTGTGAAGCTCCGCGTAAACTTCGGTAAGCATACAAGAAAAATTTTAATAAAATTGTTTTTGACTTGTTTTAAAATTTTTTTATTATTTTTTCTTATGATTAAACACAAGATCAACTGTTTTGGACGCATAATAAACAGACTAATGTGTTCAATACGCGCGATAAACAGAAGAATGCCTGAAATAAGGGGTGCCTTAAATATTTAAGGGGCCCCTTAGATAAGTGGCCCCTTAAATTGTTTTTAGCAACCACAGATAGGGATCCCCTTATCTAAGCAACCCTTTAGAGGTTTGAGGGCCCCGTTAAACTAAGGACCCCGTTGAACAACCGGCCCCTGAATTAGCGTCGCGTCTGTTAGTGTACAAAATAGGTTACAAAAAAAACTTAAAAAAAACCCGTAGTTTCGTAAATGATATGTTTCACCAGGATGAAGTGTTTTATCAGTTTGTACTAAATAAATTTTAGTTCTTCAATTAAACATCACAATAGTTAGAACTCACTAAAGTAGTTTTGTGAAAAATGATTTCGAATTAGCAAAAATAAAATTAAAATTTGTGCTTTGAAACTTATTTCAAAGCTACATGAATTTTATTAATGTTATGGTTGTAAAACTATTTTAAATTTAAAAGATTGATTTTATAAAGTCCATTCCAAACTTTTAAATTAAAGCATTTTCTGTTATTGAAACATTACAATAGTGGAAACAACACGTCAGTAGTAGTGTTGTAAAAAGTATTGGTTTTGGATTATTTTAAGTAAAAGTAAAAGTAATTTGAAAAATTTTAATTTAAGTAAAGTAAGAGTAAAATTAATTTGTAATTTTTTAATTTAAGTAAAGCAAAAGTAAGACCTATTTTTTAAGTAAAAGTAAAAGTAAAAATATACTAAAAGTAATTTTGAAACGGAGCAAAACACCGGTTTTTTGGAGCTCCAAAGCTCCCTTCTAAAGTTTTTGCTAATTTTATGTATAAATTATCATTTTAATTATTTAAGTTGTTTGGTCAAAATAAAGTGTTTTAGCGTGTTAGCGACTTAAAAAATTATGTTGTGCCATTCACTTTACAACAAGCCCATAGGGAATCTACCCATTGAAAATACTTAAATTTTACTTAAATTAATTTAAGTATTTGAAGTGAAAATTCCGAGTAAGAGTAAAAGTAAAAGTAATTGAAGTTTCAAAAGTCGAGTAAAAATAATCCAAAATCCGTTACTTTTATTACTTTAAGTAAAAGTAAAAGTAACTTTTTACAACACTAGTCAGTATGTACCTACAAAGCGGTAATATTTTAAACCTAAAAATGTAGTAGTTCGCTGTTTCTCAATTTTTCATCCACATGAAATTGGTGCTGGTTGTAATTGTATCCTCTTTGACACTAAACAACTCTTATTTAGAACTAAATATCAGCACATTGGTTTATGCGGTTGTGATTGCTGCGGCTCATTTGAACACACTCTGGCTCCGATTTTCGACTAAATAGGGATTTTATTTGTGTCTATCTAGTATAGAACAAATGAAGGATATGCTTCAATACAACATCTCAGACGGTTGAAAATGCCATTATTATAACAGCTATAATCTGTGTTATAAGTTATAATCTTATTATAACAGTTGTGTGCGAAGAATAATTATTTTAATGATGTTTTTTCGTCAGTAGTTGCGTGTGACAGATCGCCCACTTTTAGATGGACTTAACTTAGTTTAGGTTTTCTCTTGTAACCTGCGGCCGTTAAAATTAGCTTTAAATGGTTTAAGATTTTTTATTCCATACCTGTTTTAAATTTTATTATGTTTGAATTCTGGTTACAGATGGGTACAATGGTCCAGCTTGGGACATTTTGAGTGTTCTGACAACCATTACCTAGGTAAGTACCAAAAAATATGAGGAGAATTCTGATAAGCTCAAAAATTTGGGAGGGGGAACCCTATTTTATTTAAAACAAACACTTTTTTACAGTTCCATTTTTGCTCTAAAATTAATAAATTTTTCGTTAGTTAACTTTCGTTTAACATAATAAATCAAAAGTAAACATTTACAACATTACCGCGACCGCACAAATCTCAAGTAAAAAAACATCGCTACCATACGATTTCTCATTATAAGTTCTATCTGTCCCGAATTTGAAGCCATATAGATTTTATTCGGCCGAGTTTTAATTGTTTTAAATAAAATTTGAATATGGCCGAATTATAATTGTTTTAAATAAAATTTAAATATACGTCATGATCGACCGCAGAGTTTGTCACATCACAAAATTATGATTATCAATCGATTCTGTGTGTTCAGTTATATATATATATGTTCCGAATTTCAACTTATGTAGAGTTGATTCGGTCGATTTATAATTATTTTAAATAAAATTAACGTATGCTTCATGATCGACCTCACAATTTTTTAGATCACCAAATCGTAATTAGCAATCGATTTTTTGTTGTCAGTTATATATTCCAAATTTTAATATATTTAGAGTTTATTCGGCTGAGTTATGATTGTTATAAATAAAATTTGCATATAAGTTATGATTGACCGCAGAATTTGCAAGATCACAAAATCTGCGTTGTCAATTGTATATATGTTCTTAATTTCAACTTATATAGAGTTGATTCGGCCGAGTTATAATTGTTTTAAATAAAATTTTCATATACGTAATGATTAACCGCACAATTTATCAAATCACAAAATCGTGATTATAAATCGATTCCCTGTTGTCAGTTGTATAAATGTTCCAAATCTCAATTTATATAGAGTTGATTCGGCCGAATTATAATTGTTTTAAATAAGATTTTTATATACGTCATGATCGACTGCTCAATTTGTCAGATCACAAAATCGTGATTATCAGTCGATTTTGTGTGTTCAGTTGTATATATATGTCAAATTTCATCTTATATAGAGTTGATTCGGCAGATTTATAATTGTTTTAAATAAAATTTGCATATACGTCATGATCGACCGTACGATTTTTCAAATCACAAAATCGTGATTATCAATCGATTCTGCGTTTTCAATTGTATATATGTTCCAAATTTCAACTTATATAGAGTTGATTCGGCCGAGTTATAATTGTTTTAAATAAGATTTGCATATACGTCATAATCGACCGCACAATTTGTCAGATCACAAAATCGTGACTATCAATCGATTCTGCGTTTTCAGTTGTATATATGTTTCATATTTCAACTTATATAGAGTTGATTCGGCCGAGTTACGATTATTTTAAATAAGATTTGCATATACGTCATAATCGACGGCACAATTTGTCAGATCACAAAATCGTGACTATCAATCGATTCTGCGTTTTCAGTTGTATATATGTGTCAAATTTAAACTTATATAGAGTTGATTCGGCCGAGTTATAATTGTTTTAAATAAGATTTAAATATACGTCATAATCGACCGCACAATTTGTCAGATCACAAAATCGTGACTATCAATCGATTCTGCGCTTTCATTTGTATATATGTTCCAAATTTCAACTTATATAGAGTTGATTCGAATTATTTTAAATAAAATTTGCATATACGTTATGATCGACCGTACAATTTTTCAGATCACAAAATCGTGATTATCAATCGATTCTGTGTTTTCAGTATATATGTTCCAAATTTCAGCTTATATAGAGTTGATTCGACCGAGTTATAATTGTTTTAAATAAGATTTTTATATACTTCATGATCGACCGTTTGATTTGTCAGATCACAAAATCGTGATTATCAATCGATTCTTTCAATTATATCAAAAAAAAATATACACAACACACAAAATCCAAAACATATCAAAGCTCATTATATATTCAATTCAACATATCAAGATCACCATACAATAAATAAAACATATACCAGAGAGAGCAAATAATCACAAACATATCAACACCTTCAGTATATATATTAAATTCAACCTAGAGATCGACGATATATAAATAAGATTTATATACCATACGACCCACAACCCAACACAAACGACTATAAATAAATAGCCTCATTGGTACAATTAACTATATAGAGAAATATAAATAAATCTATACTAGATCACCACACAATCACAAATCGAATCACACTTCATATATAGTAAAAATTCAGCTATATAGAACACCATTAGAGAGATTTATATACTCAGACCGTAACCACATTCTGCGTTTTCAGTTGTATATATGTTCCAAATTTCAACTTATATAGAGTTGATTCGACCGAGTTACAATTGTTTTAAATAAAATTTGCATATACGTCATAATCGACCGCACAATTTGTCAGATCACAAAATCGTGATTATCAATTGATTCTGCGTTTTCAGTTGTATATATGTTCCAAATTTCAACTTATATAGAGTTGATTCGACCGAGTTACAATTGTTTTAAATAAAATTTGCATATACGTCATGATTGAGAGCAAATTTGTCAGATCACAAAATCGTGATTATCAATCGATTCTGCGTTTTCAGTTATATATATGTTCCAAATTTCAACTTCTATAGAGTTGATTCGACCGAGTTATAATTGTTTTAAATAAGATTTTTATATACGTCATGATCGACCGTTTGATTTGTCAGATCACAAAATCGTGATTATCAATCGATTCTGCGTTTTCAGTTGTATATATGTTCCAAATTTCAACTTATATAGAGTTGATTCGACCGAGTTACAATTGTTTTAAATAAAATTTGCATATACGTCATAATCGACCGCACAATTTGTCAGATCACAAAATCGTGATTATCAATCGATTCTGTGTGTTCAGTTATATATATTTTTCAAATTTCAACTTATATAAAGTTGATTCGACCGAGTTATAATTGTTTTAAATAAAATTTGCATATACGTCATGATCGAGAGCAAATTTGTCAGATCACAAAATCGTGATTATCAATCGATTCTGTGTGTTCAGTTGTTTATATGTTCCGAATTTCAACTTATAAAGAGTTGATTCGACCGAGTTATAATTGTTTTAAATAAAATTTGCATATACTTCATGATCGACCGCACAATTTTTCAGATCACAAAATCGTGCGGTTATCTCGATTTTCCGTCCAAATTAACTATATAAAGTAGATATAAAAAAAAAAAAAGAGAAAAAAAAAAGAGTTATAATTGTTTTAAATAAAATTTGCATATACTTCATGATCGACCGCACAATTTATCAGATCACAAAATCGTGATTATCAATCGATTCTGTGTGTTCATCTGTATATATGTTCGAAATTTCAACTTATATAAAATTGATTTGGCCGAATTATAATTGTTTTAAATAAAATTTGCATATACGTCATGATCGACCGCACAATTTGTCAGATCACAAAATCGTGATTATCAGTCGATTCTGCGTTGCAGTTGTATATATGTTCCAAATTTCATCTTATATAGAGTTGATTCGGCCGAGTTATAATTGTTTTTAATAAAATTTGCATATACGTCATAATCGACCGCACAATTTGTCAGATCACAAAATCGTGATTATCAATCGATTCTGTGTGTTCAGCTGTATATATGTTCGAAATTTTAACTTATATAAAATTGATTCGGCCGAATTATAATTGTTTTCAATAAAATTGCATATACGTCATGATCGACCGCACAATTTGTCAGATTACAAAATCGTGATTATCAATGGATTCTGCGTTGCAGTTGTATATTTGTTCCAAATTTCATCTTATATAGAGTTGATTCGACCGAGTTATAATTGTTTTAAATAAAATTTGCATATACGTCATGATCGAGAGCAAATTTGTCAGATCACAAAATCGTGATTATCAATCGATTCTGTGTAATCAGTTATATATATTTTCCAAATTTCAACTTATATAGAGTTGATTCGGCCGAGTTATAATTGTTTTAAATAAAATTTGCATATATTTCATAATCGACCGCACAATTTATCAGATCACAAAATCGTGATTATCAATCGATTCTGTGTGTTCATCTGTATATATGTTCCAAATTTCAACTTATATAGAGTTGATTCGACCGAGTTACCATTGTTTTAAATAAAATTTGCATATACGTCATAATCGACCGCACAATTTGTCAGATCACAAAATCGTGATTATCAATTGATTCTGCGTTTTCAGTTGTATATATGTTCCAAATTTCAACTTATATAGAGTTGATTCGATCGAGTTGGTCAAAGCAACTTTTGTCAGTATTGTGCTACTTCTATTCACAAAAACTTGCTTTCGTGGAGTTATGTTTATTTTTTAGTAAAATGCACAGGGTCATAAATTTATTATTTTGCAACCATAATTCACGATGAAAACAATAATGTGTAACTACTACAACTTATGCATTTTGCTAATTAATTCCCGGACAACTATATGCAAGTAAAAATTAAATACATTTAATAATGTCAATAAACAATTTGTACATATATATAATTATAATACTTAATTCCATAAACTATTTAATATCATATAATTTAGTTTTGTTTCGAAATTCACTTATCGTTTTGGATGAAACAATATTTTTAGGTAAGTCATTTTAGTTTTATAATTTATTTCAAAAAAAATATTTTTTATTAAAATCTAATCTACAGGAATTTTTCTTTAAATTTTCAAAACCATTATGTATTCTAGCAAAAGACGAAACAAAGTTTCGAAAAAAAAGCCTTATATTAAATGGAATAGTATAAAGCTACATAAGTCTAAAAACTAAATGCCAGAAAAGACTGAAACAAGTCTCTTTAAAACCTGTAAATTAATAACAGATTTTGTGAAATTTTCAGAAAAACAAAACCGAATAAAAACAATACGTGTAAAAGCTTTAGTTTGCGTTTTTTAACCATTAATAAAACTTAATTCACATAAATTTCTCTCAAAGTGGATTAACTTTTACATGAGTTAACCAGCTGTAAATACCACAGTATTAGTTAAGTCACACGTCGTCAAAACGATACAAAAAAAAGTATAACGCAAGCGTCACAGTAACCATGAAAAATTTCTGTCAAAATAAGTTATCGCATTGCGCATTAAATTTTGTAATTTATCATTATTTTCGTATAAAGCAAAACATACCGCCATATTAACGGCTTTTTAAAATCAAATATCAAGTTCTAAGTCCGAAAAACATTGAAAAATTCAGATTTAATATAAGGCGACTTTTAATTTAACAAATACATTGACAGCTAATTTGTTTTATGTAATAAATAGAAACATTAAAGAAAAAGTCGCCTTATATTAAATCTGAATTTTTCAATGTTTTTCGGACTTAGAACTTGATATTTGATTTTAAAAAGCCGTTAATATGGCGGTATGTTTTGCTTTATACGAAAATAATGATAAATTACAAAATTTAATGCGCAATGCGATAACTTATTTTGACAGAAATTTTTCATGGTTACTGTGACGCTTGCGTTATACTTTTTTTGTATCGTTTTGACGACGTGTGACTTAACTAATACTGTGGTATTTACAGCTGGTTAACTCATGTAAAAGTTAATCCACTTTGAGAGAAATTTATGTGAATTAAGTTTTATTAATGGTTAAAAACGCAAACTAAAGCTTTTACACGTATTGTTTTTATTCGGTTTTGTTTTTCTGAAAATTTCACAAAATCTGTTATTAATTTACAAGTTTTAAAGAGACTTGTTTCAGTCTTTTCTGGCATTTAGTTTTTAGACTTATGTAGCTTTATACTATTCCATTTAATATAAGGCTTTTTTTTCGAAACTTTGTTTCGTCTTTTGCTAGAATTTCCGCCTTTTAATGCATTGAATTCAATGTCATTTATTAAAGATATAAAACATTAAAAAATTTACTCATTTTAAAAGAAACGTCATGGTCTCCTCATGATATGAATACAATTATTTTCATATCCAAAACTTCAATGTAATTTTAAGCAGTATACTATACAAAAATTAAGTCTGGGTAACTCCGTAAAATTGTATGGAACCTGAAAGAACCATATAAAATAGTGTGTTTTTCTTCTGTTTAAATTTTTTTAGTTAGACCTGATTTAACCACTTTTTTGGAAATTAGCTTTATTTGGACTTTTGTTTTGTGCTTGATTTTTCTGGATTGATGGTTTATTTTTAAACAACAAAACCACACCATTGTAAATGGTTTTTCCAGGTTCCATACAATTTTACGAGGTTACCCAGACTTAATTTTTGTATAGTATACTGCTTAAAATTACATTGAAGTTTTGGATATGAAAATAATTGTATTCATATCATGAGGAGACCATGACGTTTCTTTTAAAATGAGTAAATTTTTTAATGTTTTATATCTTTAATAAATGACATTGAATTCAATGCATTAAAAGGCGGAAATTCTAGCAAAAGACGAAACAAAGTTTCGAAAAAAAAGCCTTATATTAAATGGAATAGTATAAAGCTACATAAGTCTAAAAACTAAATGCCAGAAAAGACTGAAACAAGTCTCTTTAAAACCTGTAAATTAATAACAGATTTTGTGAAATTTTCAGAAAAACAAAACCGAATAAAAACAATACGTGTAAAAGCTTTAGTTTGCGTTTTTTAACCATTAATAAAACTTAATTCACATAAATTTCTCTCAAAGTGGATTAACTTTTACATGAGTTAACCAGCTGTAAATACCACAGTATTAGTTAAGTCACACGTCGTCAAAACGATACAAAAAAAGTATAACGCAAGCGTCACAGTAACCATGAAAAATTTCTGTCAAAATAAGTTATCGCATTGCGCATTAAATTTTGTAATTTATCATTATTTTCGTATAAAGCAAAACATACCGCCATATTAACGGCTTTTTAAAATCAAATATCAAGTTCTAAGTCCGAAAAACATTGAAAAATTCAGATTTAATATAAGGCGACTTTTTCTTTAATGTTTCTATTTATTACATAAAACAAATTAGCTGTCAATGTATTTGTTAAATTAAAAGTCGCCTTATATTAAATCTGAATTTTTCAATGTTTTTCGGACTTAGAACTTGATATTTGATTTTAAAAAGCCGTTAATATGGCGGTATGTTTTGCTTTATACGAAAATAATGATAAATTACAAAATTTAATGCGCAATGCGATAACTTATTTTGACAGAAATTTTTCATGGTTACTGTGACGCTTGCGTTATACTTTTTTTTGTATCGTTTTGACGACGTGTGACTTAACTAATACTGTGGTATTTACAGCTGGTTAACTCATGTAAAAGTTAATCCACTTTGAGAGAAATTTATGTGAATTAAGTTTTATTAATGGTTAAAAAACGCAAACTAAAGCTTTTACACGTATTGTTTTTATTCGGTTTTGTTTTTCTGAAAATTTCACAAAATCTGTTATTAATTTACAGGTTTTAAAGAGACTTGTTTCAGTCTTTTCTGGCATTTAGTTTTTAGACTTATGTAGCTTTATACTATTCCATTTAATATAAGGCTTTTTTTTCGAAACTTTGTTTCGTCTTTTGCTAGAATACATAATGGTTTGAAATTTAAAGAAAAATTATCTAGATTAGATTTAATAAAAAAAAATATTTTTGAAATAAATTATAAAAACTTAAAATAGCTTACCTAAAAATATTGTTTCATCCAAAACGATAAGTGAATTTCGAAACAAAACTAGAGTATATGATATTAAATAGTTTATGGAATTAAGTATTATCAATTATTGTGTATGTACAAATCTTTTTATTGACATTATTAATGTTATTTTAATTTTTTACTTGCACGTATAGTTGTCGGAATTAATTAGCAAAATGCATATAGTTGTCATCCAGTCTACACGTATTGTTTTCATCGTAAATATCACACTTATAGTTGGGATGATAAATTTATGACCTGTGCATTTTACTAAAAAAATAAACATAACTACAGCAAAAGCAAGTTTTTGTGAATGAAGTAGCACAATACTGACAAAAGCTGCTTTGACCAAGTACAAAAAGGGTTATAATCAATAAAAGTAATAACCTAATTAATGGCTTTTCTTATGTTTGCTATGATACAAAATAGATTCAGTTATAACATGACCTTTCATTTTTATTAATTTTCAGTGAAATTCTACTCCAATCGATTTTAGTTATATATCAGGCTTTTAAAATCAAAGAATATTTTTTACAAATTCACTTAGTAGGTTGTTTTTAATATTTTCTAAAAACCGCCAACCTTATTGTCAACAATGACAAAAACTCATGCACTAATTAATCCGGCGGCCCACGGCCGCCGGATATTATCTACAGATCAGTAAGTAAATAACTTCCTAAAGGTTTCTTTGATTTTGAATAACTCGGACGAATCAATTCTATATAAGTTGAAATTTGGAACATATATACAACTGACAGCGCAGAATCGATTGATAATCACGATTTTGTGAATTGACAAACTGTACGGCTAATCATGACGTATATGAAAATTTTTATTAAAAAAATTATAAATCGGCCGAATCAACTCTAAATAAGATGAAATTTATAACATATATATATAACTGAACACACAGAATCGATTGATAATCACGATTTTGTGATCTGATAAATTGTGAGGTCGATTATGAAATATATGCAAATTTTATTTAAAACAATTAAAAATCGTCCGAATTAACTCTATATAAAATGAAATTTGGAACATATATAAAACTGAACACACAGAATCGACTGATAATCACGATTTTGTGATCTGACAAATTGTGTGGTCGATCATGGCGTATATGCAAATCTTATTTAAAACATTATAACTCGGCCGAATCAACTCTATATAAGTTGAAATTCGGAAATATCTATATAACTGAACACACAAAATCGACTGATAATCACGATTTTGTGATCTGACGAATTGTGCGGTCGATTATGACGTATATGCAAATCTTATTTAAAACAATTATAACTCGGCCGAATCAACTCTATATAAGTTGAAATTTGGAACATACATATAACTGAAAACGCAGAATCGATTGATAATCACGATTTTGTGATCTGACAAATCGAGCGGTCGATCATGACGTATATAAAAATCTTATTTAAAACAATTATAACTCGGCCGAATCAACTCTATATAAGATGAAATTTGGAACATATATACAACTGAACACACAAAATCGATTGATAATCACGATTTTGTAATCTGACAAATTGTGCGGTCGATCATGACGTATATGCAAATTTTATTTAAAACAATTATAATTCGGCCGAATCAATTTTATATACAAGTTGAAATTTCAAACATATATACAACTGAACACACAAAATTGATTGATAATCACGATTTTGTGATCCGATAAATTGTGCGGTCGATTATGAAATATATGCAAATTTTATTTAAAACAATTATAACTCGGCCGAATCAACTCTATATAAGTTGAAATTTGGAACATATATATAACTGAACACACAGAATCGATTGATAATCACGATTTTGTGATCTGACAAATTTGCTCCAGATCATGACGTATATGCAAATTTTATTTAAAACAATTATAACTCGGCCGAATCAACTCTATATAAAATGAAATTTGGAACAAATATACAACTGCAACGCAGAATCCATTGATAATCACGATTTTGTAATCTGACAAATTGTGCGGTCGATCATGACGTATATGCAATTTTATTGAAAACAATTATAATTCGGCCGAATCAACTCTATATAAGTTGAAATTTGGAACATACATATAACTGAAAACGCAGAATCGATTGATAATCACGATTTTGTGATCTGACAAATCGAGCGGTCGATCATGACGTATATAAAAATCTTATTTAAAACAATTATAACTCGGCCGAATCAACTCTATATAAGTTGAAATTTGGAACATATATACAACTGACAACGCAGAATCGATTGATAATCACGATTTTGTGATCTGACAAATTGTGCGGTCGATCATGACGTATATGCAAATTTTATTTAAAACAATTATAACTCGGCCGAATCAACTCTATATAAGTTGGAAATTGGAACATATATATAACTGAACACACAGAATCGATTGATAGTCACGATTTTGTGATCTGACAAATTTGCTCTCGATCATGACGTATATGCAAATTTTATTTAAAACAAATGTAATTTGGCCGAATCAACTTTATATAAGTTGAAATTTGGAACATATATACAACTGACAACGCAGAATCAATTGATAATCACGATTTTGTGATCTGACAAATTGTGCGGTCGATCATGACGTATATGCAAATTTTATTTAAAACAATTATAACTCGGCCGAATCAACTCTATATAAGTTGAAATTTGGAACATATATACAACTGACAACGCAGAATCGATTGATAATCACGATTTTGTGATCTGACGAATTGGGCGGTCGCTTATGACGTATATGCAAATTTTATTTAAAACAATTTTAATTCAGCCGAATCAACTCTATATAAGTTAAAACTTGAAACTTATATACAACTGACAACGCAAAATAGATTGATAATTATAATTTTGTGATCTGACAAATTGTGCGGTCGATCATGACGTATATGCAAATTTTATTTAAAACAATTACAACTCGGCCGAATCAATTTTAAGTTGTAATTTGGAACATATATACAACTGACAACGCAGATTCGATTGATAATCACGATTTTGTGATCTAACAAATTGTGCGGTCGATCATGACGTATATGCAAATTTTATTTAAAACAATTACAACTCGGCCGAATCAACTCTAAGTTGTAATTTGGAACATATATACAACTGACAACGCAGATTCGATTGATAATCACGATTTTGTGATCTGACAAATTGTGCGGTTGATCATGACGTATATGCAAATTTTATTTAAAACAATTACAACTCGGCCGAATCAACTCTAAGTTGTAATTTGGAACATATATACAACTGACAACGCAGATTCGATTGATAATCACGATTTTGTGATCTGACAAATTGTGCGGTTGATCATGACGTATATGAAAATTTTATTTAAAACCATTATAACTCGGCCGAATCGACTCTTTATAAGTTGATATTTGAAACATATATACAACTGACAACGCAGATTCGATTGATAATCACGATTTTGTGATCTGACAAATTGTGCTGTTGATCATGACGTATATGAAAATTTTATTTAAAACCATTATAACTCGGCCGAATCGACTCTTTATAAGTTGACGCTACCACCGCCGACACCAATTTCGAACATATATACAGCTGCAACGCAGAATAGACTGATAATCACGATTTTGTGATCTGACAAATTGAGCGGTCGATTATGACGTATATCAAAATTTTATTTAAAACAATAGTAACTCGGTCGAATCAACTCTTTATAAGTTGAGATTCGGAACATATATACAACTGACAACGCAAATTCGATTGATATTCACGATTTTGTGATCTGACAAATTGTGCGGTTGATCATGACGTATATGAAAATTTTATTTAAAACCATTATAACACGGCCGAATCGACTCTTTATAAGTTGATATTTGGAACATATTATATACAACTGACAACGCAAAATCGATTGATAATCACGATTTTGTGACCTGACAAATTGTGCGATTGATCATGACGTATACGCAAATTTTATTTAAAACAAGTATTAGTCAGTCGAACCAACTCTATATAACTTGAAATTTGGAACATATAAACAACTGACCACGCAGAATCAATTGAATATCACGATTTTGTGATCTGACGAATCGTGCGGTTGATCATGGCGTATATACAAGTTTTATTTAAAACAATTATAACTTGGCCAAATCAACTATAAAAGTTGAAATTTGGAACATATATACAACTGACAAACGGAGAATCAATTGATAATCACGGTTTTGTGATCTGACAAATTGTATGGTTGACCATGACATATATGCAAATTTTTTTAAAAACAATTATAACTCGGCCGAATCAACTCTATATAAGTTGGAATTCGGAACATAGATACAACTGACAACGCAGAATTGATTGATAATCATGAATTTTGATGTCTGACAAATCGTGCAGTCGATCATGACGAATACGCAAATTTTATTTAAAACAATTATAACTCCGCCAAATCAACTGTATATAAGTTGGAATTCGGAACATAGATACAACTGACAATTCAGAATCGATTGATAACCACGATTTTGTGATCTGACAAATAGTGCGATCAATCATGATGTACAAATATTTTATTTAAAGCAATTATAACTCGGCTGGATCAAATCTATATGACTTGAAATTTGGAACATATATATAACTGAACACACAGAATCGATTGATAATCACGATTTTGTGATCTGACAAATTTGCTCTCGATCATGACGTATATGCAAATTTTATTTAAAACAATTATAACTCGGTCGAATCAACTTTATATAAGTTGAAATTTGGAACATATATACAACTGAAAACGCAGAATCGATTGATAATCACGATTTTGTGATCTGAAAAATTGTGCGGTAGATCATAAAGTATATGCAAATTTTATTTAAAACAATTATAACTCGGTCGAATCAACTCTTTATAAGTTGAAATTTGGAACATATATACAACTGAAAACGCAGAATCAATTGATAATCACGATTTTGTGATCTGACAAATTGTGCGGTCGATTATGACGTATATGCAAATTTTATTTAAAACAATTGTAACTCGGTCGAATCAACTCTATATAAGTTGAAATTTGGAACATATATACAACTGAAAACGCAGAATCGATTGATAATCACGATTTTGTGATCTGACAAATCAAACGGTCGATCATGACGTATATAAAAATCTTATTTAAAACAATTATAACTCGGCCGAATCAACTCTATATAAGTTGAAATTTGGAACATATATACAACTGAAAACGCAGAATCGATTGATAATCACGATTTTGTGATCTGACAAATTTGCTCTCGATCATGACGTATATGCAAATTTTATTTAAAACAATTGTAACTCGATCGAATCAACTCTATATAAGTTGAAATTTGGAACATATATACAACTGAAAACGCAGAATCAATTGATAATCACGATTTTGTGATCTGACAAATTGTGCGGTCGATTATGACGTATATGCAAATTTTATTTAAAACAATGGTAACTCGGTCGAATCAACTCTATATAAATTGAAATTTGGAACATATATACAACTGAAAACGCAGAATCGATTGATAATCACGATTTTGTGATCTGAAAAATTGTGCGGTAGATCATAAAGTATATGCAAATTTTATTTAAAACAATTGTAACTCGATCGAATCAACTCTATATAAGTTGAAATTTGGAAAATATATATAACTGATTACACAGAATCGATTGATAATCACGATTTTGTGATCTGACAAATTTGCTCTCGATCATGACGTATATGCAAATTTTATTTAAAACAATTGTAACTCGATCGAATCAACTCTATATAAGTTGAAATTTGGAACATATATACAACTGAAAACGCAGAATCGATTGATAATCACGATTTTGTGATCTGACAAATTTGCTCTCGATCATGACGTATATGCAAATTTTATTTAAAACAATTGTAACTCGATCGAATCAACTCTATATAAGTTGAAATTTGGAACATATATACAACTGAAAACGCAGAATCGATTGATAATCACGATTTTGTGATCTGACAAATTGTGCGGTCGATTATGACGTATATGCAAATTTTATTTAAAACAATTGTAACTCGGTCGAATCAACTCTATATAAGTTGAAATTTGGAACATATATACAACTGAAAACGCAGAATCGATTGATAATCACGATTTTGTGATCTGACAAATCAAACGGTCGATCATGACGTATATAAAAATCTTATTTAAAACAATTATAACTCGGCCGAATCAACTCTATATAAGTTGAAATTCGGAACATATATACAACTGAAAACGCAGAATCGATTGATAATCACGATTTTGTGATCTGCCAAATTTGCGTCGATCATGACGTATATACAAATTTTTATTAAAACAATTATAACTCGGCCAAATCAACTTTACATAACTTGAAATTTGGAAAATACATACAACTGGAAACACAAAATCGATTGATAATCACGATTTTGTGAACTGACAAATTGTGCGGTCGATCATGACGTATATGCAAATTTTATTTGAAACAATTATAACTCGGCCGAATCAACTCTATATAAGTTGAAATTTGGAACATAGATACAAATGAAAACGCAGAATCGATTGACAATCACGATTTTGATGTCTGACAAATTGTGCGGTCGATCATGACGTATATGTAGATTTTATTTGAAACAATTTAACTCGGCCGATCAACTCTATATATATTGAAATTTGGAATATATATACAACTGACAACGCAGAATCGATTGATAATCACAATTTTGCGTCTGACAAATTATACGGTCGATCATGACGTATATGCAAATTTTATTTAAAACAATTATAACTCAGCTGAATCAACTCCATATAAATTCAAATTTGGAAAATATATACAACTGAAAACGCAGACTCAATTGATGATCACAATTTTGTGATCTGAAAAATTGTGCGGTTGATCATAACGTATATGCAAATTTTATTTAAAACAATTGTAACTCGGTCGAATCAACTCTATATAAGTTGAAATTTGGAACATATATACAACTGAAACAACTGAAAACGCAGAATCAACTGATAATCACGATTTTGTGATCTGACAAATTGTGCGGTCGATTATGACGTATATGCAAATTTTATTTAAAACAATTGTAACTCGGTAGAATCAACTCTATATAAATTGAAATTTGGAACATATATACAACTGAAAACGCAGAATCGATTGATAATCACGATTTTGTGATCTGACAAATCAAACGGTCGATCATGACGTATATAAAAATCTTATTTAAAACAATTATAACTCGGCCGAATCAACTCTATATAAGTTGAAATTTGGAACATATATACAACTGAAAACGCAGAATCGATTGATAATCACGATTTTGTGATCTGACAAATTTGCTCTCGATCATGACGTATATGCAAATTTTATTTAAAACAATTGTAACTCGATCGAATCAACTCTATATAAGTTGAAATTTGGAACATATATACAACTGAAAACGCAGAATCAATTGATAATCACGATTTTGTGATCTGACAAATTTGCTCTCGATCATGACGTATATGCAAATTTTATTTAAAACAATGGTAACTCGGTCGAATCAACTCTATATAAGTTGAAATTTGGAACATATATACAGATGAACACACAGAATCGATTGATAATCACGATTTTGTGATCTGATAAATTGTGCGGTCGATTATGAAATATATGCAAATTTTATTTAAAACAATTATAACTCGGCCGAATCAACTCTATATAAGTTGAAATTTGGAAAATATATATAACTGAACACACAGAATCGATTGATAATCACGATTTTGTGATCTGACAAATTTGCTCTCGATCATGACGTATATGCAAATTTTATTTAAAACAATTATAACTCGGTCGAATCAACTTTATATAAGTTGAAATTTGGAACATATATACAACTGAAAACGCAGAATCGATTGATAATCACGATTTTGTGATCTGAAAAATTGTGCGGTCGATCATAACTTATATGCAAATTTTATTTAAAACAATTATAACTCGGTCGAATCAACTCTATATAAATTGAAATGTAGAACATATATACAACTGACAACGCAGAATCGATTGATAATCACTATTTTGTGATCTGACAAATTGTGCGGTCGATTATGACGTATATGCAAATTTTATTTAAAACAATTAATAATCGGTCGAATCAATCTTATATAAGTTGAAATTTTAAACATATATACAACTAACAACGCAGAATCGATTGATAATCACGATTTTGTGATCTAACGAATTGTGCGGTCGATCATGACGTATATGCAAATTTTATTTGAAACAATTATAACTTGGCTGAATGCACTCTATATAAGTTCAAATTTGGAACATATATACAACTGACAACAGGGAATCGACTGATAATCACGATTTTGTGATATGACAAATTTGCTCTCGATCATGACGTATATGCAAATTTTATTTAAAACAATTGTAACTCGATCGAATCAACTCTATATAAGTTGAAATTTGGAACATATATACAACTGAAAACGCAGAATCAATTGATAATCACGATTTTGTGATCTGACAAATTGTGCGGTCGATTATGAAATATATGCAAATTTTATTTAAAACAATTATAACTCGGTCGAATCAACTTTATATAAGTTGAAATTTGGAACATATATACAACTGAAACGCAGAATCGATTGATAATCACGGTTTTGTTATCTGACAACTTGTGCGGTCGATTATGAACATATATGCAAATTTTATTTAAAACAATTATAACTCGGCCGATCAACTCTTATAAGTTGAAATTTAAATAAAATATATATAACTGAACACACAGATCGATTGATAATCACGATTTTGTGATCTGACAAATTGTGCGTTCTCGATCATGACGTATATGCATATTTTTTTCAATTGTATATATGTTCCGATTTCAACTTATATAGAGTTGATTCGACCGAGTTACAATTGTTTTTAAATAAAAATTTCCCCCCGCATATACGTCATGATTGACCGCACAATTTGTCGAATCACAAAATCGTGATTATCAATCGATTCTGCGTTGTCAGTTGCATATGTCCCAAAGTTCAACTTATATAAATTTGATTCGACCGAGTTATAATTGTTTTAAATAAAATTTGCATATACGTCATGATCGACCGCACAATTTGTCAGATCACAAAATCGTAATTATCAATCAATTCTGTGTTGTCAGTTGTATATATGTTCCAAATGTCAACTTATATAGAGCTGATTTGGCCGAGTTATAATTGTTTTAAATAAAATTTGCATATACGTCATGATCGACCGCACAATTTGTCAGATCACAAAATCGTGATTATCAATCGATTCTGCGTTGTCAGTTGTATATATGTTCCAAATTTCAACTTATATAGAGTTGATTCGGCCGAGTTATAATTGTTTTAAATAAAATTTGCATATACGTCATGATCGACCGCACAATTTGTCAGATCACAAAATCGTGATTATCAATCGATTCTGCGTTGTCATTTGTGTGTATGTTCCAAATTTCAATTTATATAGAGTTGGTTCAGCCGAGTTATAATTGTTTTAAATAAAATTTGCATATACGTCATGATCGACCGCGCAATTTGTCAGATCACAAAATCGTGATTATCAATCGATTCTGCGTTGTCAGTTTTATATATGTTCCAAATTTCAACTTATATAGAAATCATTCCGCCGAGTTACAATTGTTTTAAATAAAATTTGCATATACGTGATGATCGACCGCACAATTTGTCAGATCACAAAATCGTGATTATCAATCGATTCTGCATTGTCAGTTGTATATATGTTTCAAATTTCAACTTATATAGAGTTGATTCGGCCGAGTTATAATTGTTTTAAATAAAATTTGCATATACGTCATGATCGACCGCACAATTTGTCAGATTACAAAATTAAAATCGTGATTATCAATTGATTCTGTGTTGTCAGTTTTATATTTGTTCCAAATTTTAACTAATATAGAGTTGATTTGGCCGAGTTATAATTGTTTTAAATAAAATTTGCATATACGTGATGATCGACCGCACAATTTGTCAGATCACAAAATCGTGATTATCAATTGATTCTGCGTTGTCAGTAGTATATATGTTCCAAATTGCAACTTATATAGAGGTAATTCGGCCAAGTTATAATTGTTTTAAATAAAATTTGCATATACGTCATGATCAACTGGACATTTTGTCAGATCACAAAATTGGGATTATTAATCGATTCTGCGTTGTCAGATGTATATATGTTACAAATTTCAATTTATATAAAGTTGATTCTGCTGATTCGTCATATCACAAAATCGTGATTATTAATCAATTCTGTGTTGTCAGTTCCATATATTTTCCATATTTTAACTTATATAGAGTTGATTCGGCTGAGTTATATTTGTTTTAAATAAAATTTACATATACGTGAACGTGATGATAGACCGCACAATTTGTCAGATCACATAATCGTGATTATCAATTGATTCTGCGTTGTCAGTAGCATATATGTTCCAAATTTCAACTTAATAGATTTAATTCGGCCAAGTTATAATTTTTAAAATAAAATTTGCATATACGTCATAATCTACCGCACAATTTTTCAGATCACAAAATCGTGATTATCAATCGATTCTGCGTTTTCAGTTGTATATATGTTCCAAATTTCAACTTATATAGAGTTGATTCGATCGAGTTACAATTGTTTTAAATAAAATTTGCATATACGTCATGATCGAGAGCAAATTTGTCAGATCACAAAATCGTGATTATCAATCGATTCTGCGTTTTCAGTTGTATATATGTTCCAAATTTCAACTTATATAGAGTTGATTCGGCCGAGTTATAATTGTTTTAAATAAGATTTTTATATACGTCATGATCGACCGTTTGATTTGTCAGATCACAAAATCGTGATTATCAATCGATTCTGCGTTTTCAGTTGTATATATGTTCCAAATTTCAACTTATATAGAGTTGATTCGACCGAGTTACAATTGTTTTAAATAAAATTTGCATATACGTCATGATCGAGAGCAAATTTGTCAGATCACAAAATCGTGATTATCAATCGATTCTGTGTAATCAGTTATATATATTTTCCAAATTTCAACTTATATAGAGTTGATTCGGCCGAGTTATAATTGTTTTAAATAAAATTTGCATATATTTCATAATCGACCGCACAATTTATCAGATCACAAAATCGTGATTATTAATCGATTCTGTGTGTTCATCTGTATATATGTTCCAAATTTCAACTTATATAGAGTTGATTCGACCGAGTTACCATTGTTTTAAATAAAATTTGCATATACGTCATAATCGACCGCACAATTTGTCAGATCACAAAATCGTGATTATCAATTGATTCTGCGTTTTCAGTTGTATATATGTTCCAAATTTCAACTTATATAGAGTTGATTCGGCCGAGTTATAATTGTTTTAAATAAAATTTGCATATATTTCATAATCGACCGCACAATTTATCAGATCACAAAATCGTGATTATCAATCGATTCTG
>JASAMX010015094.1:0-10578 GCA_030248175.1 Microlaimidae sp. YZB2_3
TGGAAACAGGTAGGAGGGAGGGTGGAGGCAGGTAGGATTTCGCGAAAAATGTTTTGGAGTCAGGAGAAGGCAGGGCAGAATCATTAAAACTGCCTCCGAGGCAAATAGAAGCCAGGTGGCCCCGCCTCATATGTTAAAGCATACAATTGTGAGGAGGCAGTTAAATCCTCCTTAGAGACAAGAAAAAAGCAGGTCAAAAGCAAGTAGATTTAGAATTTAAATAGGGTTGACGGAGGTAATGAGGCGGCAAAATTTTTGGTGAAAGGAGATGAGGCACGTAAAAAACTTCCCTACAAAATAAGACACCCCGTCCTCAGCGAATTATAACCAAAAATTAATTAAAGCACAGGAAAAAAAGTAAGGCATGTGCTTGTCGTAGTAATTACATAATTTATTCCAATTATTGTTGCGTAATATATCTACAAAAAATCCCTATGCACTTGTCAATATCGGTAAAAACATCTACGATATGCCTGTTTTCCAACCCAACTCTCATAAGTTAATAAAGCTCTGGAGATGGAGATTATAATTGACAGTCATCATCATTTATCGACAGTCACCTTTTATATAATATTCACCTATGTACGTCAAATTCCAAGCGAGAAAATGACTACTCAAACGTAATAATATCTTCAATTATACACCTCTTAGGGTTCACCTTAGGAAAAACAAAACAACATATCATCGCGCGACTAATGAAGCAATCGGCCGTGCAATTCTAAAATAAACCCTTCCAGTGTGGGTTTAGTCATCAGTGAAACGTCTTAATTTACGCTGCGAGTAGTCTAGAGTAAAAAAGGACTTTGCAACGAGCAAGCTGCCGCTTGAAATCAGATTCTCACGTTGTTTTTTGAAGTATGACTTTGAAAGGACTGATATAAAATAGTGAAATATTCCCAGTGTACGATTATTACTGGCAGCGTACAAAGCAATGTATAACCCATATGGAAAATGCCTGAACGGAGAGGTTTCATTAAAACAGGAGTTTTCATTAACGCCATGAAATTGCACATCAAGTCCTTTAGACCCCGCTGACAAATACACGCTATAGGAATGACCTAAAGCACTACAGACAGGTAGTGTTGTTGTAAAACAGCTACCGTCAGTAGAAGGCACTCTGCCTAAACTGTTATTTATTAAAAATCTAGTCAGTAAATATAACACAACACTAACACAGTTACAGTTAACGGGTTTTTTACAAACTGATGAAATCTCTATAGCACCTGATCAAAAAAATCACTCTAGATGTGTGCATAAACTGCTAAAAAGCCGCACAACACAATATCCTTTGAGTGTCTTATCCATTTGACTTAGTTGACTATTATAGATGTATGGAATATCCAATCGCTAATATCTATCTTAGTTTTAAGGATCCTAAATGTCGGGTAAAATTAGTGATTTATGACTAAATATTTTGCTTCGTGAAAAACAAAGTCGTATTAACTAAAAAGGAGGGTTGCCATTAAGTTGCCTGCGTTCATTGGAGAATCTTTTTTTCCAGCGCTCATTAGCTGAAAGTACGTCTATAGCGTCATAATTCTGTGGAGATATCTAACACTAAACAAGCGTCGTTTAAAGGCTGGTTCATACTTATTATGACAAAACGTTCTTTTAACAAAGTCCAAAGGACAATTTTAGAAAAGCCAAAACGTCCTTTGGAGAAGCCAAAACGTCTTTTGGACTTTTTCCTTTGGATGAAGTATGAATGCTACTTGAAATTTGTCCTTTCAACAAAGTCCAAAGGATAAAATCCAAACGGAAAGTCCAAAGGACAAAAAGTATGAACACATTGTCTTTTGGACAAAGTCCAAAGGACAAAGTCCAAAAGGAAACGTCCAAAGGACATTTTGACGCTGTGTTTGTTCTTTGGACTTTGTTCAAAGGACAAAATCCAAAGGGAAAGTCCAAAGGACAAAAACATGAACACACTATGAACACATTGTCCTTTGGACAAAATCCAAAGGACAAAGTCTAAAGGAAAAAGTCCAAAGGATATTTTGACGCTGTGTTTGTCCTTTGGACTTTTCCTTTGTATTTTGTCCTTTGAACAAAGTCCAAAGAACAAGCACAGCGTCAAAACGTCCTTTGGACTTTGTCCAAAGGACAATGTGTTCATACTTTTTGTTCTTTGGACTATCCGTTTGGATTTCGTCCTTTGGACTTTGTCGAAAGGACAAATTTCAAGTAACATTCATACTTCGTCCAAAGGAAAAAGTCCAAAGGACATTTTGGCTTGGCCAAAAGACGTTTTGGCTTTTCTAAAATTGTCCTTTGGATTTTGTCTAAAGGACAATGTGTTCATACTTTTTGTCCTTTGAACTTTCCCTTTGGATTTTGTCCTTTGGACAAAGGACAAAAAGTATGAACACATTGTCCTTTAGACAAAATCCAAAGGACAATTTTAGAAAAGCCAAAACGTCTTTTGGCCAAGCCAAAATGTCCTTTGGACTTTTTCCTTTGGACGAAGTATGAATGTTACTTGAAATTTGTCCTTTCGACAAAGTCCAAAGGACGAAATCCAAACGGATAGTCCAAAGAACAAAAAGTATGAACACATTGTCCTTTGGACAAAGTCCAAAGGACGTTTTGACGCTGTGCTTGTTCTTTGGACTTTGTTCAAAGGACAAAATACAAAGGAAAAGTCCAAAGGACAAAAAGTATGAACACATTCTCCTTTGGACAAAATCCAAAGGACAAAGTCAAAAGGACAAAGTCTAAAGGGAAAAGTCCAAAGGACGTTTTGACGCTGTGTTTGTCCTTTGGACTTTGTCCAAAGAACAAAATCCAAAGGGAAAGTCCATAGGACAAAAAGTATGAACACATTGTCCTTTGGACAAAATCCAAAGGACAATTTGAGAAAATTCAAAACGTCCTTTGGACAAGCCAAAACGTCTTTTAGACTTTTTCCTTTGGGCGAAATATGAATGTTACTTAAAATTTGTCCTTTTGACAAAGTACAAATGACAAAATCCAAAGGGAAAGTCCAAAGGACAAAAAGTATGAACACATTGTCTTTTGGACAAAGTCCAAAGGACAAAGGACAAAGTCTAAAGGACAAAGTCTAAAGGGAAAAGTCCAAAGGACCTTTTGACGCTGTGTTTGTCCTTTGGACTTTGCCCAAAGAACAAAATCCAAGGGGAAAGTCCATAGGACAAAAAGTATGAACACATTGTCCTTTGGACAAAATCCAAAGGACAATTTGAGAAAAGCCAAAACGTCCTTTGGACAAGCCAAAACGTATTTTGGACTTTTTCCTTTGGGCGAAGTATGAATGTTACTTAAAATTTGTTCTTTCGACAAAGTCCAAAGGACAAAATCCAAAGGGAAAGTCCAAAGGACAAAAAGTATGAACACATTGTCTTTTGGACAAAGTCCAAAGGACAAAGTCCAAAGGGAAAAGTCCAAAGGACGTTTTGACGCTGTGACTTTGTTCAAAGGACAAAATCCAAAGGGAAAGTCCAAAGGACAGAAAGTATGAACACATTGTCCTTTGGAAAAAATCCAAAGGACAAAGTCCAAAAGGAAAAGTCCAAAGGACCTTTTGACGCTGTGTTTGTCCTTTGGATTTTCTCCTTTGGACAAAATCCAAAGGGAAAGTCCAAAGGACAAAAAGTATGAACACATTGTCCTTTGGACAAAATTCAAAGGACAAAGTTCAAAGAACAAAGTCCGAAGAACGTTTTGACGCTGTGTTTGTCCTTTGGAATTTGTCCAAAGGACGTTTTGTCATAAGGATAAACCAGCCTTAAATCAAGTTTTTGACCATCGTGGGAAACGCCTTATAGCTCTGTTGATCTAATGATACTGGTAACTCTATGTCATTGAAAATTACGCTATGTTGATTTATTGATACTAGTAACTTTATGCTATTGAGAATTACACATAGCTGCATATAAAACAAAAGCAACAAATGAGTTCATTGACAATTGTTGAATTATAATTGATTCTGATTGCCTTTAATTCAGTGCACGTAAAAAACACAAAACACTCATTTCATCGTTTTGTATAGTAAACTCAGTTTTACATTTAGATAAATACTTTTTTCTTACTCATAAAATACCTCTTTGAACAGCACAATGCCTTTGCTGTTTCATTTTTACTCGATTGTTTTTTGTGCTTTACGTCCAAATTACCAATTTTATACATTATTGCTGTGTACTTCATACGAAATTTTTAGCTGATTCGTTCCGTTACCGTTTTACCGTTAGTGAGAAATCGTGTGAAGTGAAGTGATTTTTTTTTTCACGCGTAATTTCTATTTCAGGAGTAAATTTTTTTTCAGGCGCAATTTTCAGGCGTAATTTTCAGGCGTAATTTTTCAGGCGTAATTTCAGGCGTAATTTTCAGGCCTTATTTTCAGGCGTAATTTTCAGGCGTGATTTCAGGTGTAATTTTCAGGCGTAATTTTCAGGCGTAATTTTCAGGCGTAATTTCAGGTGTAATTTTCAGGCCTTATTTTCAGGCGTAATTTTCAGGCGTAATTTTCAGGCGTAATTTTTCAGGCGTAATTTCAGGAGTAATTTTCAGGCGTAATTTTCAGGCGTATTTGTTTTTTTTGTTTTTTTTGTTTTTCAGGCGTCCGAAATGAGCGAGAAACCATGGTGGCAAGCGAACTTTTTCATCATGGAACCGATTTTATTCGGTACCTGGGACGGGGTGTTTACATCTGTAATGATCAATATTTTTGGAGTTATTGTATTTTTGAAAACTGGCTGGATGGTGGCAAGTTTATTATGGTTGTATATTTATCACCTAAATAATACCATTAAATGAATTTTTTGAAAGCTTCATTTTAATGATTTTTTGCGTCACTTTGTAATACTAAACCCGGTTCAAAATGATGGAGACTGAAAAAAAAATTACAAGTGAGCATATACAGCTAACGATACAGCTGATTGAACGAGAATTATTTGAATGTATAGCAACTATTAACTATAACTTCTATACATTAATAAAACTTGTGTACAAATCAATCGCATTCTTATCTAGATATGCTCACCTAAAAATTTATTATTTCATTCTCAATCATTTTTGAACAGAATTTAGAATTTAGTTTTTTTGTTTTGTTTGGTTTTAAAACAATCATTTAACACGAAATAATGTATTTTCAGAAATTTGTCTCTTTTTTTAAAGAATTTAAAAAAATTTGACAAATAAAAAATTGTTGCTATGTACATCGGAGTCATTGTTTTGAACTTAAATCCGGATATAAAACTTTTTTATACGTTTGTGTAGTGAGCTTTAAATTTTACCAAATTAAATTAAATCGAAGTTTCACCGAAATTTTGAAAAATTAACCCCCATTTTTCACGGAAAATTGTATATTAAGCCATAAATACAAAAATATTTCCATAAATTGTTACGTACGTGAAAAAGGATAACAATTCCTCTTTATTGAAAGTATTTTCCCCAATAAATAATGAGTAATGCATATTTCTAAGGGTTTCAAAAAATTTCGTTGCAATCTGATTTTTAACATCAATTATTTCAACTACTACCAATAATATAATGAATGTGCACTTTATAATCGTGGTATTTTTGCCTTTTTAACACTCATATTAATTTTTTTTGGAAATATTTCTGTATTTCACGAGATCTCGTATACCAAAAATCGCGATTTTCCATACTTAAGAAAACTGTCGGAGAGACCTTAAATACTGACTCTCGGATCATGGTATACGAACCGAACAAACAAAGTTTCTAAAAAAATATTTCAGGGCGAGGCCGGTGTGGGCGAAGGGATTTTAATTCTACTCCTCTGCGTGACCTTGGGTCTCATCCCGGTCCTCTCGGCCATCGGGATCTGCGAGCGCTGTCAAATCCAAAGCGGCGGTGTCTATTTCCTCATCTCTCACATTCTCGGCGGACAGATAGGGGGCGCTGCCGGCGTACTCTACGCTTTTGGACAGGTGTAAAACTTTTGTATTAACTTTCACTGTATTTATTCTAAAAAAAAGGCGCGTTTTAAACATTTAAAAAACTAGACAGTAGTACAGGCGAAGTTGTGGCGCAGTGGCAGATTATTTAAGGCTGATTCATACTTATGACAAAATGGTACTTATGACAAAATTGTCCTTTGGACTTTGTCCAAAGGACAATTTTAAAAAAGCCAAAACGTCCTTTTTGACAAGCCAAAACGTCCTTTGGACTTTTTTCTTTGGACGAAGTATGAACGTTACATAGAATTTGTCCTTTGGACAAATCTAAAGGGAAAAGTCCAAAGGACAAAAAGTATGAACACGTTGTCTTTTGGATTTTGTCCTTTGGACTTTGTCCTTTGGACAAAATCCAAAAGACAAAGTCCGTTGGACAAAGTCCAATAGACGTTTTTACGCTGTATTTGTCCTTTGGACAAAGTCCAAAGGACTTTTGTCCTTTGGACTTTGTCCAAAGGACGTTTTGTCATAAGTATGAACCAGCCTTTAGACTTACATACTGAAGGTCTCTGGATCGACTCCCGACTGATACAAGTTACATTGTGATAATGTTGATATTTGTTAATTTTGTTATATGTAGTATTTGGTTGCGCAGTTAGTGCTGAGTAACATCAGCCTTGCGTATAAAATAAACATTTTTAGTTTATTTTTAAATAGTTGTTTTAACAGAAATATTATTTTGATTTATTTGATATTGATTTCTAGGCTGTTGCGATTTCTTTGCTCTCCATTGGTTTCGGCGAAACTTTGGCATCGACTATTGGCACCGACAGCGGTTGGGTCGTTCGAATGTTCGCATTTTTGATCGTGATTTTATTGGTTGGTAAGTGGTTATAACAAACAATTAAAGTCTGTTTCGAAACGATTGACCGTAAAAAATTTTCAGATAAGTATATTGTGTTAACGGTAGAGTTGACTCAGACGTTAATTATACCAATAGATAGTTAAAATTAAATTTTATCCAGTAAATAATATTTTTGTATAAATCAACTGTATCGTTAGTGAGATAAACTCACCTGAAAATTTTTCAAAGGATCACTTATTTTTGAACAGACTTTATACTCCATAAATTTGCTAAAAATGCGCTAATTACTACTTTTTTGGCAAGAATTTTCGGCACTGCAGATTTTACAAACTGGTACTGTACTTTTTCTCCCACAAGCGGTGTTTATTTAATCCAACAAGCAAGAAATCCTTGTTATTTTTAGTATTTAGAAAGAAATACTAAGTGTGACGTAACTTCTAGAAAAACAGTAATTCAACTAAACAGTTTACCACAAATGCAAAGCATCGTTTTGAGTTTTTACACTGTATCGTATTTATTTTTTTACTTGCTAGTAAGAATATAGATAGAATACAAGTTACACTATTTTACAAACAACTGGACTCTAGTAGTTTGATTGAATTTTTGTTATCAATAATTGTTGGTTCTTCGTTCGATTCGTAAAATAAGATATGATTTTCCGGAAATAATGCTGAAGTTGTGTTTATATGTTTATGATATTTTTCAAAATGTGTTGCTTTTGTATCGCCGGAACCAGAAGTAGTTTTATCATTCGTACACACCAGGCATTTATCAGAGCCAACCTATAGGGGCGTAGCCAGACTTGCTATTAACCAGTTGTCGCAATTTACTTAACAAATATCACCACTATACTACGACGGTTGTAGAGGGAGACAGATAGATAGTTTGTTAGCTAGATAAATAGATTTATCTAACAATGTTGTTTTGCACGCACTATTTTGTATCATCTGCCACAGCATGATATATTTTAGAATTATTAATAAAATAATAAATCCTAATAAATCCACCAAATTCTCATCAACTACATAACTACTACAAATATACACGATATAATCTATCAACTAATCATAATATTATAATAGTTGTCTACTGAGAATGATAAAATAAAAAAATTAAACAACAGAATACATCAATAATAAAATAATGAGCGTAATAAGTAATAAAGAAGAATATGATCAAAAATTCTACTAAAACAGCAGAAAACATGCGCTTCACCAAACATCTAGAATATATTGATACATAACTATTATAGTATAAATACTATATAAATACTCTCATTAACATCATATACTAAATATAAAAAAAATTTTATACCAAACTATTTAATATAAAAAACTATAATAAATACTCTCTCTATCACTCTGTTTTTTCTTTTGCGGAGATAAGAATATACACTTATAAACCTCAAAAACTAACTCTCCCTCATCAATACATACCTCACACATAAAATATAAATAATACTCACCCCCATATATATACAAACTCCATCCCAATCTCTCTCTCACAAAACATTACATTATATTCTCTTCTCTTATCATTACTCTAAAAAAAAAAAAAAATTTATCACTATCATCTATCATCTATACATGCAAATCCAAAACTATCACACTCCAACTACATACACTTCCTCATCCTAATTACAGTTACCATTCCTCTCCATCTGTTATCTCATATTTATAATAAAACTATAAAAATTTTTAAACTTCTTAATGTTATGCTATATTTATAAAAACCCCACTATATACACATACACACCTCACTATATACTCTAATATATATAACACATATACTCTAAAACACACACTATATATACTCATATATATGCGATTATCCCCACTAATAAAACAACCAGCAATAATAGCATCATAATAAATACAGCTTCTTATAAACTACATAACAGCAATAAAAAATAACAACATTACAACACAAAATACTCAACAAACTACAATAATATATAAAAAAAAAAAAAAAAAAAAAAAAAAAAAAAAAAAAAAAAAAAAAAAAAAAAAAAATATACTACTTGTTACAACTCCACCAAAAATAATACATCATCTTATCAAACATATACTCATATATAATCTCCACATCTCTATTAAAAACTCACACTAATATTTATATATAGATATTCACCACACACCACACTATATATATAATCTTAATCCTAAAATAATCTATATACTCTATACCTCCATACCCCCCCCCCCCCCCCCACTATACTACGACGGTTGCTGAGGAGTACAGATATTTTGTGCGCTAGATAAATAAATTGGTTTAACAAAGAATGTTTTAAACGCACGGATTTTTTTGTATCTGCCACACCGTGGTAACAACATCTAGATAAACCAATCATTGGTAACCAATTAAACAAAAAAAAACTTGCTATGTCTTAATAAAGTACCAACTTGCATCTTTAAAATTATTTATATATGCCTGTTTTTTATTTTAAGAAAATATTTGTATCAGCGATTTCTATATTTTCAGTCGTTAAAAAGAATTTTGGAAAATAACCGTTTTGATTCATGTAAAAAATTTTAAAGTGTGCAAAATGGATAAAATTATCAAAGACTAAAAAATTCGCAAGGAATTTCTATGTTGTACGGTTTAATTTCAAAAGACCATTACAATAATTCAATCAATCAATCTATCTATCTATATATAAATAGATGTAATGTCTGCGTGTGTGTGTGCGTGTGCGTGCGTGTGTGTGTGTGTGTGTGTGTGTGTGTGTGTGTGTGTGTGTTTGTATTTGTGTTTGTGTGTGTGTGTTGTGTGTGTGTGTGTTGTGTGTGTGTGTGTGTGTGTGTGTTTGCGTGTGCGTGTGTGTGTGTTCCCTGACTCCTCCCCAACCACCCAGCGGAATAGTTTGAATGAGATATCATTAAAAAGCTTATAGCCCGGGGAATGTCGTAAGGGGGTTGTAATTTTGAAAAATTTTACATGGACATCCTTAGACTGGACAACGCATTTTCAACAAAAGGACCCTATGGATTTTGGAAGTCGAAAAATTTTTTGTCTTTGAATTGGCTCAAACTTATTGGTAACAGTAATTAGCCAATGTAAAGCCAGAATATCATGTTTTTTGGAAAAAATGAACATAGACATCTTTATATTGGACAACTTTTTTTTCACTAAAAAAGGTAATTACCTTTCTCCCCAACCACACAAGGGATTTGGCTAAATGAGATATCATTGCAAAGCTTACAATCCGGGAAATGTCATAAAAGTTTTGAAATTTAAAGAAATTTTGCATGGACATCTTTAGCCTGGACAAAACATTTTTACAAAAGGGGAACCTTGAACTTTGAAAGTTGAAAATTTTTTAACATCGAATCGGCTCAAACTTATTGGTAAGAGTAATTCGCGTAAAGCCAGAATATCATGTTTTTGGAAAAATGAACATGGGACATTTTTATGCTGGACGTTTTTTCATTAAAAGGGGGAATGAACTTTCTCCTTAACCACAAAAAGGGTTGTGCTAAATGAGATATCATTGCAAAGCTTAAATTTCAAGGAATGTCATAAAAGGGTTGAATATTTAAAAAAATAAATAACAAGGACATTTTTATGCTGGACGACGCATTTTGACCAGAAGAAGGGGGGACCCTTCTCCCCAACTACAAAATGGATTGGGTTCAATAAGGTATCATTGCAAAGTTTACATTCTGGAGAATGTTATAAATAGGTTGAAATTTAAAAAAAATAGCATGGACATCTTTACACTGGACAACATAATTTTACCATAGAGAGAAAGACCTTTATTCCGAACCACAAAAAATTTCGGGTAAATGAGATATTATGGAAAACCTTATAGTTCAGGGAGCATCATAAAGGGGTTAA
>JASAMX010015095.1:0-36327 GCA_030248175.1 Microlaimidae sp. YZB2_3
ATGTGGTCCTTGGTCAGTTTACGTATTCTTGCTGAAAAGCTCAAAAATGCAATAAAAAGGGCTTTTGTCCTAAAATTAGAATTTTTTACCTATTTTTCCTTCAAAATAGAAAAACGATATGGGTAAAATGCACTCCAGAAAAAAAACAATATGGGTATTTTGCGTTTCTCGGATTTTAACCCCCCCCCCCTAATCTGGGGTTTAACCCCCCCCCACTCCGGACCAACTTGCCCATGTATGGGTTGAAGTGGG
Source organism: Microlaimidae sp. YZB2_3 (assembly GCA_030248175.1). Lineage (NCBI taxonomy): Eukaryota > Metazoa > Nematoda > Chromadorea > Desmodorida > Microlaimidae > Microlaimidae sp. YZB2_3. The sequence goes on from JASAMX010015095.1 coordinate 253, forward strand.
AAAATTTGAAACTCCCCTTCTTTTAAAATTTACGGATCGGCGGTACACCCCCCATAATCTGGAAGACTGCCTTCTAGTGATGGGCAGTTCCGGTTCTGGGTTCCAGATGTTCTGAAACAATATGGAATTCCGGTTTCGGTCCCTATTCCCAATTTTTTGGAAAAACTCAATTCCGGTTCTGGTTCCGGGGGTTTCACAGTATAATGGCCAGTTTCGGTTCCGGATGTTCCGGGCAAAATTTCGAAATCTGTTTCCACATTTTATTCTGGATTTTTGAAAAATTTCAATTCCCGTTCCTCTTCCGCAGTTTCGCCCATCATCACTACTGCCCACATATGCCTAAAACCCTCTCTTCTTTCAGTTTCTTTCATCTATCAGCGTTGCAGGTAAGTGTGCGCTGCTCGTGTATGCTATGCTTAGTACCTGAGTGTACTTATTTAAAACTGTAACATTTTGATTTAACATTACACCAACCTTTTGAGTCCAAAACAAGAACTATTGAATACCCTGCACCGGTGATGACATTCAGTGAATAAACGTTGCAGACGCCAGAATTTGAGAAGTAACCAATATCTTCAGTCATTCTTTAATAAAACTAAAATATAATAAAATCAAAATAAATTAATGTAATACAAATTAAAAACTGCATGCCTAGTCAGGGATGTACACGGGGGGCCCCTCCCTCCGAAATCCGGCAAAGCCGGATTTTTTCGCGAGGGAGGACCCTTGCTCAGTTTGAATTGGGAGTAAAAAAAATTTTTTCTAATATAATAATTTTCCGAACTAAGCCTTAAGAGCAATAATGCAAAAAACCAATTCCCGCCGCGGGAGAATGAAATTTTTGTTTTCGTAAATCAATTTGCCGAAAATCAGAACAAACCTAGACCGATCACGCCCCCCGGGGGGCAAAACGGGGGAGGGGGGGGGGGGGGGCGTAGCCAGGGGGCGGGGGGCGGTGCCCCCGAAATTCGGCGAAGCCGGATTTTTCCGTAAGGGGGGACCCTTACGTTTTTTGAATTTTGGGAGAAAAATTTTTTTCTGTATATATTAATTCAGAAACATTTCTGATGCGTTCCAAAAGCATAGAAATACCCAAAAAACTTAAATTTTTTCCGCTTCGCGGGAATTTTACATTAATCATTTTGTTTTGTTTTTTTAAATTTCGATGGATTGTACCATTCAATACATAGCTAAGGCATGTGCCTTTGCCTCAGATATTGAATGGCAATACTATATAGATGTTAGAACTCATATATTATAAGATATGTAGGTTTGATAATGGCTGTTTGAAAGCTGTTTGTTTGAAACAACGGTTTTTACACTTGTAGGCTTGTCCGCCTTTCCACCTCCTCCCATGGTGAAGCATGGCAGTTTGTATAATTTTTTTTTTACTTTTGAAATATTGAGTATAAAAATTTAATACAAATCTTAATTGAGTTTTCTAAAATAGTTAATCAATATATAAATAAAAGTTTGTCCCGCTACGCAGGAAGGTCAGATTTATATCTAATTGATGCCAATATTATCGGTGCGATCTGCGTAGGTGTCGACCCTGGACGGCTAGGGGGGGTTTGACCCCGGGGTCAGCCCATTTTTTACCCTATCGTACGCCCAGGCGGGGGGGGGTCAGCCTGGACCAAAGTTTCGAAAAATTTTGACCCCGGGGTAGCCTGGACTGAAGGGTCTTAGGGGGGAAGCCTGGACTGGGATACTTAGGGGGCGGAATAGCCTGGACCTGCCAAAAAAACTTTTGGAAACTGTTAAAAACGTTAACATATTATAAGAGGTACCTTTTTGTTGATTTTTTTTGCTTCGGGTAAAAGTTTGACCAACTTCTTCTATTTGCGAGACTCCTGAATTAAATAATAATAATCATTGTATTTTGTTTTCATTTCATTATTTTGCATTAACTTGCCGGCAAGTGTTTAACGAACGGCGGCAGCGCAAAAAACGGAATGGTCGTTGGAGAAAAACAGACCGTTAGTTTTAAAAAAACGGTTCGTTTTTAAAACGAACATCTGAATTTTATTTTTTTTATTTTTAATGTAACGACCTACCAGTTTGTAAAAAACCTAAGGTTTATTATAAATATAAAAATATATACAGTAAAATTATGTTATATTTATCAGGAATATATATGTATATAAAGTTAGCGCACAAAATCGGCGCGCAGAATCCGCGCACAAGAGCCAATTCAGCGCGCGCACGAAAAAAAAACAATAGCCACGCACAAAGAGACAGAAAACGCAGCCAAAAAAAACCGCCCAGGGGGGGGGGCGCCCACGGGGAAGAAAGCGCGGGGAAGGACCCACCGGCCCAGGGGGCGGCCGGGCGCCAGGCGTAATATTTTTTGTTATTATAACTTACACCATACTATTCGCAAAATTTATCAGACATCAGAAAATAGATATTTGTGTAAGACATGGCACGCCCCGGAGAAAACGGGGGGGCGAAGGGGGGGGGGGGGGGAAACGAAACGGGGGGGGGGCAAAAAAGAGGGGGGGGGGGGGGGAGGGGAAAAGAAAAAGGAGAAAAAAGAAGGGAAAAGGGAAAAAAGGAAAAAAAAGGGAAAAGGAAAAAGAAAAGAAAAAAAGAAAAAAAAAAAGAAGAAAAAGCGGGGGGGAAAAGGGAGGGGGACCAAAAGAAAACTATATACAATTTCATTGCCTGATAATTTTGAAGATCAGACATAGGGACGGGACAGGGGGAAAAGGGGGGGAGGGGGGGGGGAGAAAAGGGGGGGGAACAAACCCCCCCCCCATTGTGCATAAATTAGGTAAAAAAACAAAAGTAAAATGTATGTTCACGCAAACACCAGGGCACGATTTTTAAGCAGTTTTTAGTACATATCTATTTTAAAAAAATTTTGCCTTTGGCGGCTGGAGGACATCCCCAAACCCCCCGGCCGACGCTACGCGTCGGCTGGCGCTGCTACGCGGCGCAGGCGGCGGCGCTGCGCGCCGCTTTTGTGGCACTTTTTCTCCCCTCAGACCGCCTCCCCCCAAATGAAATCCTGGCTACGCCACTGGGGGCAAGCAGGGGAGAAAAAAGAAAAAAAGGAAAAAAAGAGAAAAAAAGGAGGGAAAAGGGAAAAAAGAGGCTAAAAAAGCTAAAATAAGGTAAAAATAGGTCTAAAGTGGCTTAAAATACATTGAAACAGGCTAAAAACTGCGAAAAATTCGCGATGATGGCGTCAACATAAGTCAAAAATGGCGTCATAATTTTAGGGTACTTGCGGGGGGCAATAAAACAGGGGGTCAAATCCTTCAATAAAGCGGGGGGGGGGCATTTACAGACCGTGCACAGGTCTGCTACTATAAACACTGTTAACCTTTTATTAACGCTTTAAAGACATGTTTTAAATGTAAAGGAATAAAAAACCTTAAATTTTGTGATACACATAATCTGGAATTAAAATTTCTAGTATATTTTAGCATCTTAAATTAAAATATTCCCCCCGGGGGGCCATCATAGGTGAGAAAGAGAGGGGCAGGGTGGGGTCCACCCCCTAGCCTTTTGGGACCGCCTCCTCCCTAGACGAAAATCTAGGGGGTCCCCCTTCCCCCAAATTTTCGAATTTTTTATCCCTGACACCTCTCTAGAATTAAAAATCTGACCCCCCACCCTCTCGGGAAAATTTCAGGTACTTTTTTATACTAAATTTTCCTCAAAAAACGTAAATTTTTAACACATATTTATGTTTTTACACTTTTTTTACACCAGAATATAGCTTTTTATTTAATAAAATTTAGTAATATCCTATAAAAAGAACAATATTATTAAAGTTAGGTATATATTATGTTTAAAACTGTTTTGCTTTGGACACCTGACCCCTCTCTAGATTTCAGAATTTCGCACCCCAGGTCGACCCTCCACCCCCCCCCCCTAAAAAACTAGGGGGTCCGGATCCGGACCCTCCCCCTGGGACCCCCCTCCTAAAATTTATCAATCGATTTACCCCGGGTAACCACCATAGGTGAGCATGGTCGGGGAAGCTATGGGGGTGGTTACCCGGGGTAAATCGAATTTTGAATTCTAGGAGGGGGGTCCTAGGGGGGTCCGGACCCCCCCTAGCTTTTTAGGGGGGGTCGACCCGGGGTGCGAAATTTTGATATCTAGAGGGGGGTCAGGTGGGGTCCGGTGTTCAAAGCAAAACAGTTTTAAACCGTAATAACTTTAATAGTTGTTCTTTTTATAGGATAATACTACATTTTATTGAATAAAAAGTCATGTTCATGTATAAAAAAGGTGTAAAAGCATAAATATGTGATGAAAATTCACGTTTTTGGAAGAAAATTTAGTATAAAAAAGGTACCTAAAATATCCCCGGGGGGAGGGGGGGTCAGATTTCAAAATCTAGAGGGGGGTCAGGGGTAAAAAATTTGGAAATTTGGGGGGAGGGGGGGCCCTAGATTTTCGTCTGGGGGGGGGTCCCTTAGGGGGGGTGGACCCCACCCTCCCCCCTTTCTTACCTATGGTAATCACCCCCCCCCCTAGCTGCCGGGACCGTTCCCACCTATGGGGGCCATCTGCCCCCTGGACTCCATTGACAAGGGGTTCTAACCCTTGACCCCGCTGAGGGGGGCTTACGCCCCCCAGACTTCCCGTCTGGGTTAGTATTTACTCCCCCCCGCAGACCGCCTCTCCCCTAAATGAAATCCTGGGCACGCCACTGGTACACGGCAGGGACGTAACCAGAAGGGGGGCGGTCGCCCTACCCCAAAATTTTTTTTGTAGTGAAATCCCCCCCCCAAATGAAACCCTGGTACACGGTACAATTGAAGGCAAAGGAAGTGTGCGGGAATATACAGTTTTTGATACACAAGTTGAATAGAGGCCAGAGGGTGTGGATAATATGGGTATTATTAAAGGATTTTTAGAGTGTGTATTATAAGCATACATGGGCACGGGGGGGTTAACCCCCCTCCAAATTTTGGGAAGAGGGTTTTATTTAACCCTCTTCCTAAAGAGGGTTTTTTTATTTTTTTAACCCTTCCCCCCACTCAGAAGCATAGGTGTTTTTGGGGGGGGGACAGAGGGGTCCACCCCCCCCTAGAGCCAACATTTTGGACCCCCCCCTAGAAAAAATCCAGGGCCCCCCTTCCCCCAAAACTTGAGAGCGGTCCGGCCTGACCCCCCCCCACTAGCGAGGCTGACCCCCTTTCCCCCCTATACGCAAAGAGTGGTCTGGCCACCCCCCACTAGCGAGGCTGACCCCCTTTCCCCCCCATCTCCGGACCAATTTGAAAGTATATTTTTTATGTAGGTACTGTCAAAAACACGGTTTTTTAGTTAAAAACAGTGTTTAAATACACTTTTTAGGCCTAAAAAGGCGGTTTTAGTACATAAAATTCAATATTAGACCTAAAAACACTTAAATTATTGACTTAAAAAATTTTGTTAAAAAATTGGACCCCCTCACCCCCATAAATTTGAAATCTCGCACCCGGGGTCCACCCCCTCCCCCTAAAAACCCAGGGGGGTCCGGACCTCCCCCCTAAAAAATTTTGGCCTTCCACCCGGGGGTGGACCCCCCTAGCAGATCCCACCAAAAACACCAATGCTCAGAGGTGTGGGGAAGAAAAGGTTAACCTCCCAATTTTCGAAAAATGAAGAAAAAAATGTCTTTAAAATGACTTCTAACTGCCTACGGTTGGCCCCGTCCTTTTAATCAAATCCAGACTAGGCCCTCTATTTAAGCGGCCCCCCACCCACAAGGTTCCTTGAACTATACCCAATAGATATAAATAAATAATTAAAAAACACATACATCTGTTAAAATATTAATCCAAATCTCCAATCTGATATCTGATTATCTTAGTTATAGGTGAGAAAGGGGGGCAGGGTGGGGTCCACCCCATAAGTGTCCGACCAGCCTGGACTGCCCGGACCGGCCCCCCCCTGAGGGCCGGTCCAGGGTACCCCTCCCCCCTAGCGCCCATTTTGCACCCTCTCCCCCCTAAAACCCCGGTCCAGGCCGACCCCCCCCCTGAAGGCGGTTTTTGACCCTCCTCCCTAACAGCTGTTCCACCCCCTCCCCCTATCTACTTAATGTGCGATAGGCATAAAAATCGTTTTTTTTTTCGTGCGCGCGACTGAAAATACACAGGCTCAAATTCGTGCGCGCACGATTTTAGTGCGCTAACTTCTTATACGTATATATTCCTCATAAATATAACAATAATTTTAGTGTTCTATACAAATTTTTATAATTTATAATAAACCTTAGGTTTTTTACAAACTGGTTGGTACGTTACATTAAAAATAAAAAAAATAAAATTCAGATGTTCGTTTTAAAAACGAACCGTTTTTTAAAAACGAACGGTCCGTTTTTTTAAACGACTGGTCCGTTTTTTGCGCTGCCGCCGTTCGTTAAACACTTGCCCGGCAAGTTGCCGCATGCAAAATAATGAAATGAAAACAAAATACAATGATTATTATTATTTATTATGTAACCAGAAAATAAAAAAAAGTTGGTCAAACTTTTACCGGAAGCAAAAAAAATCAACAAAAATGTACCTCTTATAATATGTTAACGTTTTTAACAGTTTCCAAAAGTTTTTTTGGCAGATCCAGGCTATTCCCCCCCTAAGTACCCCAGTCCAGGCTTCCCCCCTAAGGACCCTTCAGTCCAGGCTACCCCGGGGTCAAAATTTTTCGAAAATTTGGTCCAGGCTGACCCCCCCTCCTGGGCCTACAAAATGGTAAAAAATGGGCTGACCCCGGGGTCAGATCCCCCCCCTAGCCGTCAGGGGTCGGACACCTATGGTCCACCCCCCCTAGCCTCGAAAATTTCGGAACCTCCCCTTGACGAAAATCTAGAGTGCCCCCTCCCCCCAAATTTCCGAATGTTTTACCCCTGACCCCCCTCTACAATTTGAAATCTGACCACCGCTCCCCCTTCGAAAAAATTTTAGGTACTTTTTTATACTAAATTTTCTTCCAAAAACGTGAATTTTCATCACATAATCATGCTTTTACACCCTTTTTATACCAGAATATCGCTTTTTATTCAATAAAATGTAGTATTATCCTATAAAAAGAACAATTGTTTTAAGTTATTATGGTTTAAAACTGTTTTGCTTTGGACACCGGACCCCACCTGACCCCCCTCTAGATTTCAAAATTTCGCACCCCGGGTCGACCCCCCCTAAAAAGCTAGGGGGGGTCCGGACCCCCCTCCTAGAATTCAAAATTTGATTTACCCCGGGTAACCACCCCCCCTAGCTTCCCCGACCGTGCTCACCTATGATCTTAGTTATATCAAAAATGTATAACACAAGTGAATGTTCAACTGTATACGAAATTTAACCAAAATTTTGCTGGATAAGAAGAATATGCACAACTTCGTGCGACTTTGTTCGCTAAAATCCGCCATTTTCTGCTAGTTTCCTCAGACAACAATCTTGAACGCAGTGTTCATTTTTCTGGAAAAAGCTATGCACAACTTCGTGCGACTTTGTTCGCTAAAATCCGCCATTTTCTGCTAGTTTCCTCAGACAAAAATCTTGAACGCAGTGTTAGTTTTCTTGGAAAAAGATTGTGACTTTGTTTGCGCTCAATCCTGGTTTTTGTTGCTTTGCGATTATTTTTGCACAACAAAAAAGAAACACTGTGCAAGTGGACTTTTCCAGCAAAATGTTGTAAAAAACTTTAGTGTAAAGTCGGAAATTCTCTTGACTTATATACATAAGTGGGAAAGGGGGAGGGGTGGTGGGGTCCACCCCCTAGCCTTAAAATTTTGGGACCCCCCTAGTCAAAAAGGGGCGCCCGGACCCCTCTTACCCCCAAATTTTTGAATTTTTTACCCCTGCCCACCTCTAGAATTTAAAATCTGACTACCCCCTTGGGAAAATTTTAGGTACTTTTTTATACTAAATTTTCTTCGAAAACCATAAATTTTTAACACAATATTCCCGTTTTTACACCCTTTTTATAACATAACATCGCTTTTTATGCAATAAAATGTAGTATTATCGTATAAAATAGCAATTATTAAAGTTATTATGGTTTATAACTTTTTTGCTTTGGACACCGGACCTCACCTCACCCCCCCTCTAGATTTTAAAATTTCGCACCCGGGTCGATCGACCTTTTAAAAAGCTAGGGGGGTCTGTACAGACCCCTCTGGGACCCCCCTCATAGAATTCAAAACTCGATTTACCCCGAGGTAACCACCCCTCTAGCCTCTACCTAGCTGCCAGGACCATACTCACCTATAATTATATAGGCTTGGTTAAATCAACGCGAAAAAATGACACCTAAAGAGTTATTTAGCTACAAAAACTTTTGAATACGAATATTTAAAAAAATGTCGCGAAGAGAAGGGGCGTCGCCAGTATTTGGGATTTTTTCAGGGGGGTAAGTATAATAAACCACTCTACCTTCTCAAGCTCCCGCTTTCCCTTGCCCGCCTATGATTATGCCCTTCCCCCAATTTCGTAGGTTTCAACCCGCAAAGGCAGCAGCATTTCTGGAGGAAATTACCTGAGAAAAAACTGGCTATGCTAACTAACTAACGTGTAAGCTTGATCCCGTTTTTATACACATTTTTACAGCAAAGTCTTTAGTTTTTATTGCTGAATTTGAAAATAAATAACCTGTTGACGCTTTATCGACTTTTTTCAGGGCATTTACTTATCAGCGGTAGCTCATCAGGATTTCAAAATGAGGACACTGTCTACAGTTACAAGGTTGTGTATTTTGTGTGATTACTCGTACTTTAACATTATTCGGTAAAAAAGTTCTTGCTGGGACTCTAGGTAAATGAACAAAAAAAACATCCGATTTTTTCCAAAAAAACACCCCCATATCTCCTTAAATACAACTCAAAATCAAATGTAAAGGTTCTTAATGAAATCAACGCCAAAAATGAACATAGAAAAGTTGTTTTTTTTTTTAACCTATTTTAACACCAAAATTTGAAAAATATGACATTTTAAAAATTTTGAATTTTTTTTCTCGAAAACGAGTTCACCTATGCTGTGTTATCGGTATGTGTGGATATCGGTGTTTTTGAACCTTTAGAGCTACATGCATGAAATATAACATCACATCCTAGACTCGCTCTTTCACATGGTAATGTTATAAATTTCTCGTGTACAAGGCTATATAATTTTTGCACACCATGCTTGCACGGTTTGTAAGACTGAATATCTGAAGGTTCTGTTATCCCAATGGACGCTACATGGGGGATCTAGGTAAGCAAAGAGCCTGTGCGTGTACACCAGAATCATAACAGCCCTAGGTCTTGTGGCTTGTAGGTGTAGTCAACATGTGGAGTTATACAATAATATGTAATGGCACAGAATATTATTAATATTTTTACCAAATCAAAGAGCACGTATTTACATCATGCACATTCAATACAGGTTTATGAATGATCAATACATGGCACGATTACTTGTCAATTTTCGTATTGTAGCTAAAGCTGGCGGAGGATGATTTCAGCTGGGAGGAGTCGGGTAACTTTGAAATTGTCGCCAACGCTATCCTGGAATGGCCTCCGACTTCTGGAAAACCAGAATTAGGGTCACAAGAAGAAGAAGCTCCTGAGTTAACTGGTAACAATAGGTGTTTTTGGTGTAGTTGGTTTCATTCAGTTTTGCTGTTACAGTTGCACTTTGTCCGCTTAGTCGGACAAAACCTAAAATAGGCAAAATTAGGAAATGTTCTTAGTGTTTTCAGTCCAGTAGATACAAGTGTTTTGGGGAGTATAGTATAATACGTACGCGTAGGACAACAGGGTGTGTAGGTCCGAGGGATGCGGATGGTATCTCATAGAATAGGTGGTCTGGGCAAAAATATATAATATACCGAAAAATGTGCAACTCCTATATAAAAAAAGTACAGAAAAGGTGGCCTTTAATTATAATGAGCCTCTCCATTTAAATGACACTCTCCACTATAATGGCATAGTAGCCATTTTAATTCGGCGAATTAAAATGGAGAGGAAGCTATTATAATAGCCATTTATTGACCTAATTTCACTTCATATATACTCACAAGTCTAATACTGTCCGGGCCGCACAAGTTTCTGCGTGTTGGACAGTATTAAACCAACACGGGGAAACTCGTGCGGCCCGGACAGTATTAGACTTGTGAGTATATATGAAGTGAAATTAAGTCAATAAATGGCTCTTATAATAGCTTCCCTCTCATTTTAATTCGCCGAATTAAAATGGCTACTATGCCATTATAGTGGAGAGTGTCATTTAAATGGAGAGGCTCATTATAATTAAAGGCCACCTTTTCTGTACTTTTTTTATATAGGAGTTGCACATTTTTCGGTATATTATATTTTTGGTCTGGGTAGCAAAGGAGAACTACAAATAACCCCCGGGTTCATAGGTCACCGACCTTCGACGGCTTAGGGGGGGTCCACACCCCGGGGTGTGGAGGTTTTTGACCCCCAGGGGGGGGGTCACACCCGGGGTGTTTTTTTTTTGAAAAAAAGCACCCGGGGATGCTTGGGGTGTTTTTACCATTTTTTTTTGACCAAAATTGACAATTTTTTGACGAAATTTGACCATTTTTTAAGCATTTTTTGGGATTGTCTGGTGGGGGGGGGGGGTCGAAAATGGGCCTTAAGGGGGGGGGTTCAGGGGTTCAAGGGGTCGAAGGGGGGGGAGGGGTCAAAAATGGGCCTTAGGGAGGGTAGGTCTCAGAAGCCGTAGGGGGGGGGGGGTGGCCCCCCAACCCCCCCCCCCTTCGGTGACCTATGTCCGGGTTATTACCTCTGGAGACTAATATTTTAAATTAATAATGGGATAATAATTGATAATGGGATTTGGAGAGGTTTGGTGACCATATTTGTATGAGGCTATTATTGTTTCTTTTTGTTGTCCCCAGCTGATCCCAGCTAGGGTTTTGGATACTATTGCGCCTAGATGTTTTGTTGTTGATATTGGTGATGTGGTTGTTGAAGGTTAGTTTTAAATCGAAAGTGACACCTAGGATTTTGGGGTTTTTGTTGCAGTAAAAGTTGGTTATGTATGGTCACTTTTGGGTGGTGGTTATTCTTGTGAGGATGGAGAATAAAGTGTAACTGTTGATTTTTCTGTTGATAATTTGAGGTGGTTGAGATCCAGGTATTGATTTAGAGTGTTGAGATAATTGGAAGGATTTGTTTCCGTATTGGCTATCTTGTTTTCAGTAGAGTAGACTGTGGTATCGTCAGCATACGAGACGATTTTGACGCCAGCAGGTGGGGGGATAGAAGTTGAAGACTGTTGGTGAAATGACTGAGCCTTGAGGCACGCCTGTTTTATCCTGGCTTTGGAGATTGAGTCTCTGAAAGAAGTTTTGTTGATTCTGCCTCTGAGATAACCACTTAGTCATCTAATTAGATAGGCTGAAAGTGTGCTGTTTACTACCTTGCTGATTAAAATTTCTATGCTGATGGTGTCAAAGGCTTTGGTACGGTCCAAAACTTCTACTATTGTTTGTTTGGGTGGAGATTTTTGGTTGAAACCGGTTGCTATTTCGTTGCTAAGTTAAGGGAGAGCATTAGTTGTTGAGTGTTTGGGTTTGAACCGTGCTGATCTGGATGGTGTTGTAGATTTTGGAGAAGGATCGGCTGGATTATTTTTTCGAAAACTTTTATAGCTGAGCAGAGAAGTGAAATTGGTCTGAAGAAGTAGAGATGATGTGATCCTTTCTAGGTTTAATGAGTGGTATGATAGTTGCAATTTTCTAGATTGTAGCAGGGACGTAGCCAGGGGGGGCGGGGGGGGGGGGGGGGGGCCGCCCCCCCCCCCCCGAAACGGTCGGACAGGAGGAAAAATAAGGATAGTGGTTGGGCGGGGGGGGGGCCGCCCCCCCCCCCCCCCCCCCCCGAAATGGTCGCCAGATAGTAAAATTTGGGGGTTTTCAGAGGCTAAATATTCAAAATTTTCTAGCGCCTCGCTAATCGCTTGGCGCCAAACTTTAAAATAATTTTAGTACCCCAATGGACCCCCAAAAACCAAAAATTTGTTCCACTTCGCTTCGCTCAGCGGTCACTTTCTATAGTATACATACATATATCTCGTTATTTATGTTGCCTGATGCTAATGTTATTTCAAAGTTAGTACAACAATTTTTATAAGTAATAAGTACTACACAGAAAGCAAAACAAACAATCATATTGGTTGATTTATGTACCTCTCCCCTCCTAAATTTTCCTGCCGCTTATAGCATTGGCTCGGATTTTTTTCATATAGGTTGGTACCCTAGAAAACATGGAGCTGAGATGCTGCTTATGTGCTTTGGTTTACAATGTGGGTTTAGCCAAGGGGTCTGAAACTAACGTCTCTAAATTCCTTTTTTGTAAAATGCAGGCTCTGCCAATGTGTGCTTATGTAATTTTTAACTAAAATTATGTAATTTTTAACTAAGAAAACATGTTTTTACCGCTAAAAACATTAGATAATAGGTTATTAGGCCAAAAACAGTGTATTATACAGCTTTATCTACGTTTATCCCAGCTTTTTTAACGTTTTCAAAAATTAAGGGGGGGCTCCTCCCCCCCCCCCCAAAATTTCGGGGGGGGGGGGCGGACCCCCCCCCCCCCCCGAAATTTTTTATAACATTAGCGCATAGTACTGGCCCAATAATGGTTGTTGACTCCATTGTAGTGCAAGATAATATAAACAGCGATGCCATCTTTGGTGATTTGTGGTATATTTAACAAACAAAAAACATTAGCGCAATCATACATGAGCATAGGGGAGGGGGGTAAGGTGAGGTCCACTCTCTTAGCCTCGAAATTTCGGATCCCCCCCCCCCTAGAAAAAAATCTACCCCCCCCTCCCCCAAAATTTTAACACCCTACCCCCCTTTGGAATTCTTAATTGACTCCTTCCCTCCCTTTCCCAGCAAAATTTGGATATGAATTTAGGTCAAAATTTATTGTTTACAAACTTCACAGTTTTGTAGTAAAAAACAGTACTTTTGTACTCTTTTTACACATAAATATTAGCCTGTTTTAGTATATAAAATTTTATATTAGTGCTCAAAAACTTAAATAAATGGGATTTAATGTGACTTTGTTTGGAAACCCGAAATGACCCCCTCTGGAGTTCAAACTGGTCTCCCCGGTAACCCACCTAAAAAGCTAGGGGGGACGGACCCTCCCCCGGACCCCTCCTCTGGATTTTAAAGGGCCATTTACGCCGGGTGAGCCGCCCCCAGCGTAGGATGCATGACCAAATGCCCTCTTGAAAAATTAGGGGGGGGGGGGTAGGGACCCTCTTTCTAGCGCCAAAGAGCAGTGGATCCGGGGTCGCCGCTTTATACTTTTTATCCGGTAAATGCTAATGTATGGACGTAAATCTGGCAAGCCATGGCAGACCTGAACGGTGAAAATGCCCCCCCCCCCGCTTAGTGGAGGATTTGCCCCCCCCCCTTGCGGAAAAAAAAAAAAAGACCAAAAAATATGACACCATTTACCACAAGACGCCAAAGCAAAAGCAGTTTAGCCTATTCAATGCAATAAGTTAGACCTATTTTTACCTTTTCGCTTTTTTTGTCCCTTTTTTCCCTTTCCTTTTCTTTTTCTCTTTTTTTCTTCGTCCCTGCTTGCCCAACCCCCGCGTTTTGGAATTGCCCCCCCATTATAACCCGGGGGCACCCAGATGAAGGGGGGGTGCGGTCCACCACCCCTAGCCTCGAAAGCCCCTAGAATAATATCCAGGGGGCCCCCCCTCCCCCCAAATTGTCGAACTGTTTACCCCTGATCCCCCTCTAGATTTTGAAATCTGACCCCGCCCCCTCTCGAGAAAATTTTAAGTACTTTTTTTATACTAAATTTTCTTCCAAAAACGTGAATTTTTAACACAAATTCATGTTTTTACACCTTTTTTATACCTGAATATCGCTTTTTATTCAATAAAATGTAGTATTATCTTATAAAAAACCTATTATTAAACCTTTAATGGCTTAAAAGTATTTTGCTTCGAAAATTGGACCCCACCTGACCACCTCTAGGTTTCAAAATTTTCTACCCCGGGTCGACCCTTCCCCCTAGAAAATCAGGGGGGGTTCGACCCCCCTAGGACCCCGCCCTAAATTTTGAAATGTCATTTACCCGGGGCAAATACCCCCTAGCTTTTTGACCGTGTTCATCTATGATTTTAACGCATCACCTGTTCCAAATTTTTTTAAATAAAAATATTCATTAACATGGCGTTTAGGAGTCCGGTCAGGAAAGCGAACAGTCAGAAGATACCTTTAACATGTTGTCTAATTTGCCCTCCAACGCCGCTGCCGATTTGGATGAAGTAAGAATTATAAGAAAGAATTGTTCAGTGATTTATGTTAAAAATAATAGAGGGTATACACCAGCAGAGGATAGTCAGCGTTTTCGAATTAGAGGGAGATTGTATTTGCTACATTTTTTTAAAAGAAAGATGTGGGTTTTTGTGTACTTAAGGTTTCTCCCGTCTTTCTTAAGTATCGAAAATCGCTATTTTTGGCATAAGAGATCCCGCGAAATACAGAAATGTTTGCATAAAAAATTAATATGGGTGTTTAAAAGGCAGAAATACCACGATTATAAAGTGCACATTGATTATAATAATAGTAGTAGTAGTTGAAATAATTGATATTAAAAATCAAATTGCATAAATTTTTTTAAAACCCTTAAAAATATGCACTGCTTAGTATGCATTAGGAAAAATACTTCCAATAAAGAGCTTTTTTTCACGTACGTAAAAATTAATGAAAATATTTTTGTATTTATGGTTTAATATACGATTTTCCGTAAAAAATGGGGGTTAATATCTTCAAAATTGCGGCAAAACGTGGATTTAATTTAATTTGGTGAAATTTAATATATTTTTATTGAAATATACCATTTTTAAACTGCCATAATAGCTCTCGTGCTATTAATCTGTTGTGTGTGCATATTTTATTTTAGATTTAATAAAGGCCGTGGGTTTATAAATCGCAACGAAATTTTTTAAACCCTTTAATTAAACTTTTTTTTAAACCCTTTTTTAACGAATTTTCGTCGTTGGGATATTTTAAAATATAATAATGCTCTATCAGACCTGTGCACGGTCTGGAAATGCCCCCCCCCCCGTTTTATTGGAGGATTTGCCCCCCCCCCCCCCCCGTTGAAAAATTTTAAATGTACCCAAAAATTATGGCGCCATTTTTGACCTATAATGACACTATCATCGCAAAATTTTTGCAATTTTTAGCCTATTTCAATGAATTTTAAGCCATTTTGGACCTATTTTTACCTTAATTTCGCTTTTTTTTTGTTCCTTTTTCCCCTTTCCCCTCTTTTTTTCTCTTTCTCCCTTTTTTCTTTCCCTCTGCTTGCCCCCCCCCCGATTTATTGCCCCCCCCCCCCCGTTTCAAAAACGTTGCTCCCCCGTGCCCCCCCATTTTGGAATTGCCCCCCCCCCGTTTTAACCCCGGGGGGGGGGGGCAGTGCACTGCACGTCTGCTCTATAATTAAAATAAATAATAAAATACACTTTTTATGTAAACAAAAAAATAATTTTTGTTCTGTATTTCAACTGGTTTTTTATTGAACGCTGTAAAGTGAAAACTGTCCGGAGAGACCTTAAAGGACTTTATTATGATTAACTACTATAGACTAGTTCTGAATAAGCGTCTTTTACTGCACAAGAAAGGGTACAAAAAAAATAATAAAATTGGAAAAATCGTAGTTTTCTTAGTTTAAACCTATACTTGATTAAAATTGCTACACGATTATATTTTCGTAGGTTAAAGTGCTTTAATATATCAGTTTGTGCTAAATAAGTTTTGGTTTTTTGATTAACCATCACAATATAACCATCACAATAGTTAGAAAGCAACACTAAAATAGTATTTTCGTGAACAATGATTTTAAATTAGCAAAAATAAAGTTGAAATTGGTGCTTTGAAACTAATTTCCAACCTACATGGGGTTTTCTTAATGTTTCGATTGTAAAATTATTCAAAATTTAAAAATTAATTTTAAAAAGTCCATTCCAAACTTTTAAAAAGAACATTTTTTGTAATTGAAACATTAAAAATGTGGGAACCAAGCGCGCCAGCAGCGCCGTACCTACGAAGCGGTAAAAAACTAAAAATCTTCAAAAAATGCTTTTGCTTTTGTAATATTAAGAAATATTTAAGAAATTTTGAAGGGAAGAAGTCGAGATATTAAACCAATAAATATTTGAAATATTTCAAACCGTAAAATATACTAGTCGCTCGATGTTTCTTAATTTCGTCCCTACATATGATTGGCGCTAGCTGTATAGACTAGTTTTGAATAAGGGTTTTTTAGTGTAGGAAGAGGGTACAATAACTACTAGCTACAATCATGTGTAGGGGGGAAATTGAGAAACAGCGAGCGACTAGTACATATTACGGTTTAAATATTTCAATTATTTATTGGTTTGAAATTTCGACCCCTTCTCTTTAAAATTTCTTAAATACTTTTTAATATTACAAAAGCGAAAGCAGTTTTTAAGGATTTTTAGTTTTTTTGCCGCTTCGTAGGAACGGCGCTGCTGGCGCGCTTGGTTCCCAGTTTTTTTAATGTTTCAATTACAGAAAATGGTTAATTTTAAAATTTGCAATGCACTTCTTAAAATTAATTTTTAAATCTTGAATAGTTTACAACCAAAACATTCACTGTTCACGAAAATACTATTTTAGTGATGATTTCTAACTATTGTGACTGTGACGTTTAATAAAAAACCAAAGTTTATTTAGCACAAACTGATATATTAGAGCACTTCAACGCAGTGAAACATATCCTTTAGCAATTTTTAGAAGTTAGGTTTCAACTTAAGAAACTAAGAAAACTAAGATTTTCTTAAATTTTATTCCCCGTTAGTCGCTTTTTAATAATATCTATTGTCTATACGCTAAAAAAGCCTTATTCAGAACTAGTCAATAATACCGACCTACAAATTATGATATTTTAGTGATGATTTCTAACTATTGTGACTGTGACGTTTAATTAAAAAACCAAAGTTTATTTAGCACAAACTGATATATTAGAGCACTTCAACGCAGTGAAACATATCATCGTGTAGCAATTTTTATGAAGTATAGGTTTCAACTTAAGAAACTAAGAAAACTAAGATTTTCTTAAATTTTATTTTTTTTCTTTTTGTACCCTCTCTCGTACAGTAAAAGTCGCTTATTCAGAACTAGTCTATTGTACCCTCTTTCATACGCTAAAAAAGCCTTATTCAGAACTAGTCAATAATACCGACCTACAAATTATGATAATTTTTAATTTTCGGCGACATGGTCATCGTCCTTATTTTGCATAAAGTAGTAGAATGAAATTTTTTCATAAGAATGAAAATTTTTCAGGGCATATTCCATTACCTTTGCTTAATTACCAACCAGTATCTAGTTCGGTTTTTTCCAAGTAAATCTTATAAGTAAATTAAAACTAGGCTTGCAATTTTAAATCTAAAAATTTAAAATTAAAACAACGACGGGTTAAGTATTCACGAATCAATACAATATATTTCTCAATTATTTATCAAATTAATCGATATGAAACAGAATTGTCATTTTTTTAACGCTTAAAGTTGACTAATTCGTTTTTTTAAACGTCAAAACTGTAAAAATTTAATTGGTTTTTCCTGTCCGATGTCCCCCACACAATTTAACGAGATCAGCCAGACATAATTCAACCATAAAACCAAGGCTATGTTACTATGCTATAGCATAATTATTATTATTTTTTCAAACAAATTATAAGAAATCCGCCCACCTGAACTAATCCGGCAGAGATTTGACCGATATGATCGAAATCTAAAGTTATCACAGAAGCAAAGCGGGAGGCGTTAAGATTAAGCTGCGTCCTACAATTTCCGAACGCCTCCAACAATCCACCGATAGCGTTTATTTTTTCAGCTGAAACAACATAAAACTGTATTAAACGGAAATTATGGGAATATCTAACTGCCATGGGATTTGGTTATGCTGCTATTGCTACCAAATCCAGTGATATAGGTAGTGGTATATCATCCATATTAACATTGTTGTTTGTTATGCGTTGTGTTTGGTTATTCTGTTAGTGCTGTTTGTTTGGCTTTACTTATTCCGATTTAAGCGAAATAAACAAAGTTTTTTATAGTTTACTAGTGACTAGTTTCCCAACCGTTTCAACCACATGGCACAAGTAATGGAGAAAACGTCTGGCCTGGATGGTTTTCCTGCTCCTACTGCGGTCAGTAAAACCCCCGCCAGCTGAAAGCTTTTAAGAAACTTGTTTGTTAATGTTTTGCTAGGTTCATACAGAGCAAGATCTGCATCTGAGAGTCAGCGTTTAACGAAAACTCTCAAGGATCCGATCCCATCTGTTACGTATGTACCATCTTTTGGAGAGCAAGCAGGGTGAAATGAAAATCTACAACTAAAATCTAAATGTAACCAAGAATATATTATAACACAAAAAAATGTACGACTGTACACTAAATTTTTGACCAAAATTTGCGAGAAAAGTCGCACTTTCGAATTCATGTGCGACTTTTAACACAGTGTTAGTTTTGTTGCAGTGGGGACTGCGACTTTTTTCGCACTCTATACTACTTTATTTGCACTGCGATTATTTTCGCACTTCGAGTCTGGCTGCACAACAAAAAAATAAAAACAATGTAGAGCAAATTTGTGTTTAAAAGAGTAAAAGTCGTTGTTTTTAACCTTAGAATGTTAAAACTTTTTAGTTTTAATGAAATAAAGTAATTCTCCAACGTTTTAAAATTAAATAAAACAAGTTTTGAATGATGTGTTTTACCCTATTTAAAATGATCAGCAGCGTCTGTATTTTTTTTGTTATGCAGTAAGACTAGCAGTGCTAAAATAATCGCAGTGCAAATAAACCAATATTGAGTGCAAAAAAAGTCGCAGTCTCCACTGCGAGATAACTAACACTCTGTTAAAAATCGCAACGCGGGAAAACTAGCAGAAAATGGCGGATTTTTGCGAGAAAAGTCGCACACGAATTTATAAGTGCGACTTTTTTCACAAAATTTGGTTAAAAGTTTAGTGTACAGTCGGACATTCTTGTGTTCTTGATGTAATAATCCAATAATGCTTACTGGTGACTAGTTTCCCAACCGTCCCGGCCACATGGCACAAGTAATGGAGGAAATGCCTGGCCTGGATGGTTTTCCCACTTCCGCTGCGGCCGGTGAACACCAACGCCTGAGCTCGTCTGCTCGCTTGCATGCTGCGGTAAACCTAATATCAAAATGTGACAAAATGAGTCAGAATTGACATAAAATACTCGTATCTCCCACCCTTGTTTATCTTTTAAAAATGGAAATACTATAAAAATTAAAAATATGACTGAGAGTCACGTTGATTTTATACAGATGTGATTCTTTGTGTCGTGGTAACGACGACGATTGTGTAAATATTTTATAAATTCGCCTTTGTATAATTTCACAATTTTAAATAATACATAGAATTTGAAGGAAAAGGTTCTCAATACCTATCTGACCTATCTGAAACTTTGCTTGTGTGTCAGTGAGTGCGTTATAATTTGTACAACTACTGAAACTGAAGGTGTATGTATTAAAAGACAAACTATCATTTCTTATTGTCTCTTACTTTCATCTTAATAAAAAACAATTTTTAAACAAAAGTTTTGATAATACCTGTTGAGCAACTGCATAAATATGCGGTGGCATATCTTCTCTCTTGCACCCTTTAAACATTTGAACTACCTAGAATATAATTTTAAAATAAATAATATTTTACGTGTAATTTTAAAAGTTTTTTATTATTTTGACTAAAAAAACTTAACGAAAAAAATTTTATACTATAAAAATAAGAAAAAATACAAAATTGAGAATGTTTTATTGTTTTTTTCTAAGTATAAGTTTCGAAGAAATTGATCGGACAGAGAAATATAACAAAATAATACACGATAGAAGACCTGTGCACCGTCTGAAAATGCCCCCCTCCCGCCTTATTGGAGGATTTACCCTATCCCGTTTTATTGCCCCCTCCGCCCAAAAACGAAAAAGTACCCTAAAAGTATGGCGCCATTTTTGACCATAATTACGCCATCATCGCAAATTTTTTGCAGTTTTTAGCCTATTTCATTGCATTTTAAGCCATTTTAGACCTATTTGTACCTTATTTTTGCTTTTTTTTGTCCCTTTTTTTCTCTTTTTCTCCTTTTTTTCTTTCTCCCCTGCTTGCCTCCCCCCCGTTTTAAAACAGTTGCCCCCGTGCCCCCCATTTTGGAATAGCCCCCGTTTAAACCCCGGGTGGGGGGCAGAGCACAGTTCTGGGTTAGCTACTAATATCCAATAAATCCTCTAATAAAACGGTGGGTATTTCCAGACCGTGCACAGGTCTAAAATTCCAAATGTTACGGGAGAGTTCATATCTTTTAGTTCAAAGTTCCTTGCATGTGATTCCATGTTCCCAAAATCGTCGTTAGTCACCACCCAGAAATCACATTTTAGCGTTTTAATACTGAAAGGGAACTCCTCTCCTAAATTTCTGGGAGGCGTGTGTCCGGAGTACCCCAAATTTTAGGGGGGGGGTTAAGGTTTTTTGATTATTTAAATATAAGCTGCATCCAACCCCTGCCCACCTTTTGTAATCGCGGCAGCGAAGGATTCTTATTTGGCCATTTTTGCGTTTGACAAAAAAAAACTAAAAAAATGGCCGGGAAATAAAACCAAACAAAAAAAATCCATCAAACCGAGAGTCGCGAACGACAGCGAACAATCCTACACTTACTTTCTCCGAGTAGACAGAAAGGGAAAAAACGGGGTTGACTATTAGTGTGGACTGGGAGCCGGCATAGGTGTGGATGAGGTTGGAGCCGAAGCGCTGTCGGATCAAATGCAGACTGGAACATTCGTTCAGGTACACCAGTTGGGCGAGGTCTTCCGCGCGCTCCAATCTCCACGGGTTCGCCTGCAATAAGAAGACCGTTTTGTTAAACACACTGTCCAAACAGCGGAGTTGTGTACTTTCAGACCTGTGTACTCCCCCGTGTTTTATCGGGGAGAATTTAAAAATGGAGGGGGCACGGGGCAACTTTTTGAAACGGGGGGGCAAGCAGGGGAGAAATAGAAAAAAAAGAGAAAAAAAAAAGAAAAAAGGAAAGAAAAAAGGAAAGAAAAAAGAGAAAAAGGGACAAAAAAGCGAAATTTAAGTAAAAAAAGAAGGTCTAAAATGACTTAAAATGCATTGAAATAGGCTAAAAATTTCAAAAAATTCGGGATGAGGCGTCATAATAGGATGTCGTCATAATTTTTAAGTTTTTTTTCATTTTGGCCGGGTGGTGGGCATAGGTGGGTGGGACCCCCCAAATTTTAGATGGGGGTGTCCAGTTTATCCCCAAATTCTGGGGATATCGGCTCGGCAGTAATCGGGATTTTTGGGGGTATAACGATAAACTTCCCACCGGCCTATGCATTTTTTGGCGAACCACACTCTACTACCAAATTCGGCTGGCATTTTCGCCCTTCCTCTGCCAGTTTCATATATTAAATTTTAGTTTATTTTTCTTTTTTATCCCAATAGTGAATTTTACATTTTTTAAAAATACATAAAGTAATTCACTATTGGAACTAAACCAGAAAACCCAACTCAAACCCCCTTTAATATATGAAACTGAGCCGAGGAAGGGCGAAAATGCGAGCCGAATTTGGTAGTAGAGTGTGGTTCGCCAAAAAATGCTAGGCGGTGGAGAATTTGTCGTTATACCCCCAAAAATCCCGATTACTAGCCAATAGCCCAGAATTTGGGGCAAAGGGCACACCCACATCTACGAAATTTAGGGAGAACCACCCCCTATGCCCACCACCCGGCCAAAATGAAAAAAAACTTAAAAATTATGACGACATCCTATTATAACGCCTCATCCCGAAATTTTTGCAATTTTTAGCCTATTTCAATGCATTTTAAGTCATTTTAGACCTTCTCTTTTTACTTAAATTTCGCTTTTTTGTCCCTTTTTCTCTTTTTTCTTTCCTTTTTTCTCTTTTTTCTTTTTTTTTCTATTTCTCCCCTGCTTGCCTTCCCCGTTTCAAAAAAGTTTCCCCGTGCCCCCTCCATTTTTAAATTGCTCCCCCAATAAAACACGGGGGAGTACACAGGTCTGAAGGTACACAACTCCACTGTTTGGACAGTGTGTGTAACAAAACGGTCTTCTTATTGCAGGCGAACCCGTGGAGATTGGAGCGCGCGGAAGACCTCGCCCAGCTGGTGTACCTGAACGAATGTTCCAGTCTGCATTTGATCCGACAGCGCTTCGGCTCCAACCTCATCCACACCTATGCCGGCTCCCAGTCCACACTAATAGTCAACCCCGTTTTCTCCCTTTCTGTCTACTCGGAGAAAGTAAGTGTAGGATTGTTCGCTGTCGTTCGCGTCTCTCGGTTTGATGGATTTTTTTGTTTGGTTTTGTTTCCTGGCCATTTTTTAGTTTTTTTTTTGTCAAACGCAAAAGTGGCCAAATAAGAATCCTTAGCTGCCGCGATTACAAAAGGTGGGCAGGGGTTGGATGCAGCTTATATTTAAAAAATCACAAAACCTTAACCCCCCTAAAATTTGGGGTACTCCGGACACACGCCTCTCAGAAATTTAGGAGAGGAGTTCAATTTCAGTATTAAAAAAGCTAAAATGTGATTTCTGGGTGGTGACTAACGACGATTTTGGGAACATGGAATCAAATGCAAGGAACTTTGAGCTAAAAGATATGAACTCTCCCGTAACATTTGGAATTTTAGACCTGTGCACGGTCTGGAAATGCCCACCGTTTTATTAGAGGATTTATTGGATAATAGTAGCTAACCCAGAACTTTTCTCTGCCCCCCACCCGGGGTTTAAACGGGGGGGGGCTATTCCAAAATGGGGGGCACGAGGGCAACTGTTTTAAAACAGGGGGGGCAAGAAGGTGAGAAAGAATAAAAGAGAAAATATCAGGAAAAAAAGGGACAAAAAAAGCAAAAATAAGGTAAAAATAGGACTATAATGGCTTGAAATGCATTTAAAATAGCTAAAAACTAAAAAGAGTTTGCAATGATGGCATCATTTGCTGGTCAAAAATGGCGCCATACTTTTAGGGTACTTTTCGTTTTTGGGCGGAGGGGGCAATAGAACGGGATAGGGTAGATCCTCCAATAAGGCGGGAGGGGGGCATTTTCAGACGGTGCACAGGTCTTCTATCGTGTATTATTTTGTTATATTTCTCTGTCCGATCAAATTTCTCGAAAACTTATACTTAGAAAAAAACAGATAAACATTCTCATTTTTGTATTTTTTGGTCTGATTTTTTATAGTATAAAATTTTTTTCGTTAAGTTTTTTTTAGTCAAAATAATAAAAACCTTTTAAAATTACACGTAAAATATTATTTATTTTAAAATTATATTCTAGGTAGTTCAAATGTTTAAAGGGTGCAAGAGAGAAGATATGCCACCGCATATTTATGCAGTTGCTCAACAGGTATTATCTAAACATTTTTTTTTTTAAAAATTGTTTTTTATTGAGATGAAAGTAAGAGACAATAAGAAATTAGAGTTTGTCTTTTAATACATACACCTTCAGTTTCAGTAGTTGTACAAATTATAACGCACTCACTGACACACAAAGTTTCAGATAGGTCAGATAGGTATTGAGAACCTTTTCCTTCCAATTCTATGTATTATTTAAAATTGTGAAATTATACAAAGGCGAATTTATGAAATATTTACACAATCGTCGTCGTTACCACGACACAAAGAATCACATCTGTATAAAATCAACGTGACTCTCAGTCATAATTTTAATTTTTATAGTATTTCCATTTTTAAAAGATAAACAAGGGTGGGAGATACGATCTATTTTATGTCAATTCTGACTCATTTTGTCACATTTTGATATTAGGTTTACCGCAGCATGCAAGCGAGCAGACGAGCTCAAGCGTTGGTGTTCACCGGCCGCAGCGGAAGTGGAAAAACCATCCAGGCCAGGCATTTCCTCCATTACTTGTGCCATGTGGCCGGGACGGTTGGGAAACTAGTCACCAGTAAGCATTATTGGATTATTACATCAAGAACACAAGAGAATGTCCGACTGTACACTAAACGTTCGACCAAATTTTGTGAAAAAAGTCGCACTCACTTATAAATTCGTTTGCGACTTTTCTCGCAAAAAGCCGCTATGTTCTGCTAGTTTTCCTGCGTTGCGATTTTTAACAGAGTGTTAGTTATCTCGCAGTGGAGACTGCGACTTTTTTTGCACTCAATATTGGTTTATTTGCACTGCGATTATTTTAGCACTGCTAGTCTTACTGCATAACAAAAAAAATACAGACGCTGCTGATCATTTTAAATAGGGTAAAACACATCATTCAAAACTTGTTTTATTTAATTTTAAAACGTTCGGAGAATTATTTTATTTCATTAAAACTAAAAAGTTTTAACATTCTAAGGTTAAAAACAACGACTTTTACTCTTTTAAACACAAATTTGCTCTACATTGTTTTTATTTTTTTGTTGTGCGGCCCAGAGTTGAAGTGCGAAAATAATCGCAGTGCAATGAAAGTAGTATAGAGTGCGAAAAAGTCGCCATCCCCCACTGCAACAAAACTTAACACTGTGTTAAAAGTCGCACATGAATTCGAAAGTCCGACTTTTCTCGAAAATTTTTGTTTAAAAATTTAGTGTACAATCGGACATTTTTTTGTGTTATAATATTCTTGGTTACATTTAGCTTTTAGTTGTAGATTTTCATTTCACCCTGCTTGCTCTCCAAAAGATGGTATATACGTAACAGATGGGATCAGATCCTTGAGAGTTTTTGTTACACGCTGACTCTCAGATGCAGATCTTCGTCTGTATGAACCTAGCAAAACATTAACAAACAAGTTTCTTAAAAGCTTTCAGCTGGCGGGGGTTTCACTGACCGCAGTAGGAGCAGGAAAACCATCCAGGCCAGACGTTTTCTCCATTACTTGTGCCATGGCCCATGTGGTTGAAACGGTTGGGAAACTAGTCACTAGTAAACTATAAAAAACTTTGTTTATTTCGCTTAAACCGGAATAAGTAAGGCCAAACAAACAGCACTAACAGAATAACCAAACACAACGCATAACAAAAAACAATGTTAATATGGATGATATACCACTACCTATATCACTGGATTTGGTAGCAATAGCAGCATAACCAAATCCCATGGCAGTTAGATATTCCCATAATTTCCGTTTAATTCAGTTTTATGTTGTTTCAGCTGAAAAGATAAACGCTATCGGTGGATTGTTGGAGGCGTTCGGAAATTGTAGGACGCAGCTCTGCAAATCTTAACGCCTCCCGCTTTGCTTCTGTGATAACTTTAGATTTCGATCATATCGGTCAAATCTCTGCCGGATTAGTTCAGGTGGGCGGATTTCTTATAATTTGTTTGAAAAAATAATAATAATTATGCTATAGCATAGTAACATAGCCATGGTTTTATGGTTGAATTATGTCTGGCTGATCTCGTTAAATTGTGTGGGGACATCGGACAGGAAAAACCAATTAAATTTTTACAGTTTTGACGTTTAAAAAAACTGAATTAGTCAACTTTAAGCGTTAAAAAAATGACAATTCCGTTTCATATCGATAAATTTGATAAATAATTGGGAAATATATTGTATTGATTCTTGAATACTTAACCCTTCGTTGTTTTAATTTTATATTTTTAGATTTAAAATTGCAAGCCTAGTTTTAATTTACTTATAAGATTTACTTGGAAAAAACTGAACTAGATACTGGTTGGTAATTAAGCAAAGATAATGGAATATGCCCTGAAAAATTTTCATTCTTATGAAAAAATTTTATTCTAATGCTCTATGCAAAATGAAGACGATGACCATGTCGCCAAAAAAAATTAAAAATTATCATAATTTGTAGGTCGGTATTATTGACTAGTTTTGAATAAGGCTTTTTTAGCGTATGAAAGAGGGTACAATAGACTAGTTCTGAATAAGCGTCTTTTACAGTACGATAGAGGTTGCAAAAAGAAAATAATAAAAATTGAAAAAATTTTAGCTTTTTTATTTTCTTAAGTTTTAAACCTATACTTCATAAAAATTGCTACACGATGATATGTTTCACTACGTTGAAGTGCTTTAATATATCAGTTTGTGCTAAATAAATTTTGCTTTTTTAATTAAACGTCACAATAGTTAGAAATCATCCCTAAAATAGTATTTTCGTGAACAATGATTTTGAATTAGTAAAAATAAAGTTGAAATTTGTGCTTTGAAACTAATTTTAAACCTACATAGGTTTTTTTTAATGTTTTGGTTGTAAAACTATTCAAAATTTAAAAATTAATTTTAAAAAGTCCATTCCAAACTTTTAAATTAGGCATTTTCTGTGATTGAAACATTAAAACACTGGAAACCAGACGCGCCAGCAGCGCCGTACCTACGAAGCGGCAAAAAACCAAAAATCCCCAAAAACTGTTTTTGCTTTTGTAATATTAAAAAAGTATTTAAGAAATTTTGAGGAGAAAGGGTCAAGATTTTGAACCAATAAATATTTGAAATATTTTAAACCGTAAAATGTACTAGTCGCTCTCTGTTTCTCAATTTTCCCCCTACATATGATTGGCGCTAGTAGTTATTGTACCCTCTTCCTAACACTAAATAACCCTTATTCAGAACCAGTCTATACAGCTCAGCCGCCAAACATATACCGTAGGGAGGACGAAATTAAGAAACATCGAGATAAAAAAATTTTTTTTTTTTTTTTTTTTCGCGCGACGTAGTATATTTAATTTTTTTTTTTTTTTTGTTTTTTTTTTTTTTCCTACTGGGTTTAGGAAATATTTTAAATATTTATTGGTTTAATATCTCAACTCCTTCACTTTAAAATTTCTTAAATATTTTTAATATTACAAAAGCAAAACATTTTTTTAGAATTTTTAGTTTTTTGCCGCTTCATAGTTACAGCGCTGCTGGCGCGCTTGGTTCCCACATTTTTAATGTTTCAATTACAAAAAATGCTTTGTTTAAAAGTTTGGAATGGACGTTTTAAAATTAATTTTTAAATTTTGATTAATTTTACTATCAAAACTTTAAAAAAAACCCTATGTATGTCTGAAATTAGTTTCAAAGCACCAATTTCAACTTTATTTTTGCTAATTCAAAATCATTGTTCACGAAAATACTATTTTAGTAATGCTTTCTAACTATTGTGATGTTTAATCAAAACAAAACTTATTTAGCACAAACTAATATATTAAATCATTCAACATAGTGAAACATATCATTGTGTAGCAATTTTATTAAGTATAGGTTTAAACTAAAAAAACTAAGAAAACTACAATTTTTTCAAATTTTTATTGTACCCTCTCTTGTACAGTAAAAGACGCTTAATATCAGAACTAGTCTATACATAAAGTACATCTTAGAAATTTCTAATTTTGCATCTTTTCATTTTAGAATATTTTTTTAAAAGTACCATTTCCTTTTTGTACATTTGTTTTGTTAATTAATCGATTTTTTTCATGCCATGTGTACTCTGTTAAAAAATGTCCCAGACTTAAAAAAACTTTGTCCCAGACCTGTGCACTGCCCCCGGGGTTAAAACGGAAGGGGCCATTCCGAAATGGGGGGGCACGGGGGGGCAACTTTTTTGAAACGGGGGGTGCAATAAAACGGGGGGGCAAGCAGAGGGGAAAGAAAAAAAAGAGAAAAAAAGGGGAGAAAGAGAAAAAGAAGGGAAAAGGGAAAAAAGGAACAAAAAAAAGCGAAAATAAGGAAAAAATAGGTCTAAAATGGCTTAAAACACATTGAAAAAGGCTAAAAACTGCGAAAAATTCGCGATGATGGCGTCATCATAGGTCAAAAATGACGTCATAATTTTAGGGTACTTTTTAATTTTTTGGCGGGGGGGGGGGGGGGTGGGGGCAAATCCTCCAATAAAACGGGGGGGGGGCATTTCCAGACCGTGCACAGGTCTGATAGAGCATTATGATATTTTAAAATATCCCAACGACGAAAATTCGTTAAAAAAGGGTTTAAAAAAAAGTTTAATTAAAGGGTTTAAAAAATTTCGTTGCGATTTATAAACCCACGGCCTTTATTAAATCTAAAATAAAATATGCACACACAACAGATTAATAGCACGAGAGCTATTATGACATTTTGAAAGTCATATATTCTAATAAAAACATAGTAATTGAAGCTTTAAATTTCACCAAATTAAATTAAATCCACGTTTCGCTTCAATTTTGAAGAAATTGATCCCATTTTTTACGGAAAATCGTATATTAAACCATAAATACAATAATATTACCATTACTTTTTACGTACGTGAAATAGGGTGACAGTTCCTCTTTATTGAAAGTATTTTTTTAATAAATACTGAGTAGTGAATATTTTTTAGGGTTTTAAAAAAAATTTCGTTGCAATTTGATTTTTAATATCAATTATTTCAACTACTACCAATAATATAATGAATGTGCACTTTATAATCGTGGTATTTCTGCCTTTTTAAGACTCATATAAAAATATTTCTGTATTTCGCGAGATCTCGTATGACAAAAATCACGATTTACCATACATAAGAAAACTGTCCGGAAACACCTTAAATAGAGGAAGGCACTTTACGTAATCACATGAAGGTTTTGTTGCCAAAATAACTTTCGGTTTTCGTTTAAACTTACCGTGGTGTTGATAAATGTCTCAGTATTTTCTCGCGTTTATCCTCCTAATATTTAAACAGTTTTTAAACCCCACGGCAGACCTGTGCACTGATAGATGAACACGGTCAAAAAGCCAGAGGGGGGTGTTTACCCCGGGTAAATGACATTTAGGAGGGGGGTCCTAGGGGGGGGCGACCTCCCCCTAGCTTTCTAGAGGGGGTCGACCCAGGGTGGAAGATTTTGAAACCTAGAGGAGTCAGGTGGGGTCCAATTTCCGAAGCAAAATACTTTTAAACCATTAAAGGTTTAATAATAGTTTTTTTATAAGATAATACTACTTTTTATTGAATAAAAAGCGATATTCAGGTATAAAAAGGGTGTAAAAATATGAATTTGTGTAAAAAATTCACGTTTTTGGAAGAAAATTTAGTATAAAAAAAGTACTTAAAATTTTCTCGAGAGGGGAGGGGGAGGAGTCAGATTTCAAAATCTAGAGGGGGGTCAGGGGTAAAAAATTCGAAAATTTGGGGGGAGGAGAGGGCCCCCTCTGGATTTTTTTCTAGGGGGGGGGGGGGGGCAAATTTTCGAGGCTAGGGGGGCGTGGACCCCACCCTAACCCCCCCTTGTTCATCTGTGTGCACTGCCCCCCTGGGGTTATAATGGGGGGGCAATTCCAAAACGCGGGGGTTGGGCAAGCAGGGACGAAAGAAAAAAAAGAGAAAAAAAGAAAGGAAAAGGGAAAAAAGGGACAAAAAAAGCGAAAAAAAGGTAAAAATAGGTCTAAAATAGCTTAAATTGCATTGAAATAGGCTAAAAACTGCAAAAATTTTGCAATTATGGCGTCATTGTAGGTAAAAAATGGTGTCATAATTTTTGGGTACTTTTTCATTTTTTTCGCAAGGGGGGGGGCAAATCCTCCAATAAAGCGGGGGGGGGGGGCATTTTCAAACCGTGCAAGGTCTGCCACTGGCTGAGCCAGATTTATCTTACAACAGATTTAGATAAAAACTATAAAATTATGCATCCATTCATTTTTCGCATAAAAATAGACTTCCTATAATCTTTCAAGACATTTGTCTCATAAATGAGCATGGACTAGCAAGCTAGGGGGGTGGCTACCCCGGGTAAATGGCCCTTTAAAAGCTAGAAGAGGGGTCCAGGGGAAGGGTCCGTACCCCCCTAGCTTTTTAGGTGGGGGTCGAACCGGGGTAGACCAGTTTGAACTCCAGAGGGGGTCCGGTTTCCAAACAAAGTCACATTAAATCATTTATTTAAGTTGTTTAGCACTAATATAGAATTTTATATACTAAAACAGGTTATTTATGTGTAAAAAGAGTACAAAAGTACTGTTTTTTACTACAAAACTGTGGGTTTGTAAACAATAAATTTTGACCTAAATTCATATCCAAAATTTGGCTGGGAAAGGGAGGGAGGGGGTCAATTAAGAATTCCAGAGGGGGGTAGGGTGTTAAAATTTTGGGGGGAGGGGGGTAGATTTTTTTCTAGGGGGGGGGATCCGAAATTTCGAGGCTAAGAGAGTGGACCTCACCCTACCCGCCTCCCCTATGCTCATGTATGATTGCGCTAATGTTTTTTGTTTGTTAAATATACCACAAATCACCAAAGATGGCATCGCTGTTTATATTATCTTGCACTACAATGGAGTCAACAACCATTATTGGGCCAGTACTATGCGCTAATGTTATTTTTTCTGCAAAAATGTATAATTTTTTTATTATTATTTTAGGGTAAAATTTTAATAAGTATTATTTTTAGGGTTTGATGTTAGAAGGACATCGGGTAGTTCGAAGACCGGAAGGAGAAACAAATTTTCACGTCTTTTATTATTTATGGGAAGGTAAACAAAATGCATTTTTGTTGTTGTGACAATTTTGGTGATAAAATTTGATTTTAAAGGAAACATAAGTGAAAAAAAGAAAGGAAAAGGGGAAGGGTTTAAAGATGTGAGCCTCGAAACTCAGCCCTACCCCCAGAAAAAATGGGGGATGTAGGGGAGGAGGTGGCAATTTTTAAACATTTGTTCTATGACAAGAATCCTCTTTGGAATTTTCAAACTGACTTTTCCTCTTCCTCGAGAACATTTTTATTTTTAATTTTCAATCAAAACGCGAATTTTAATCATAAATACGTTTTTGTATTGTTAAATAGCATTATTTAAAAAAAATAAAATGTATTATCCGATAAAAATTGTTTGAAATTTTTTTCTTTTACATCAGGCCCCCACTAACGGAATTGTTTTACCGAGGTAAACCAGAGGTGTTTTTGTCAGGTTCGCTAGCGGGGGGGGGGTCCACGTCCACCCCTAGATGACAGGCCAAAATTTTTCAGAGGGGAGTCCGGACCCCCTGACCCCAAAACTTTGGTTTATTTATAATTATTACCTAATTCTAATTACAACAATGTACATTTTTGACTTCAGCAGAAGATTAAATGAATTTAGGCTGCGAAGAAGCGGAAAGGAAAAGTCTTATGCTCAATTCAGTCGAAGATCCGTCTTCAATATTTGTACCACTGCAAAAAGTTATCGACAAAGATACGGCGCGGCTGGGATTTGGAAAACTTAAAGCTTCCATGGATTGTTTAGGAATAGTTCTAGAGGAACAAACCACTATTTGGTCAATATTATCAGGTTAGTTTATAGTGGTCTGATCATAATTTTACGCCTATTTATTTTAATGATTTTTTTGTTTATTTATTTTGTTTTAATGCTCTTTTTTAGCAATCTATTGGAATTATTGGCTTTTAAACTTAGTGTTTTTTATGTAAGAAATACAGTTTTTTCCACTATTTTATTCTATTTTTTGTTTTAAACAAATTAGATTCAACTAAATTTTTATAGTGTTAATAATTTTGCTTATTAACAATTAATCCGACAGTCATTTGTTTTTAAAACACTAACTTTTTTTAGCGATTCTTCACTTGGGATACGCCGGTGCGACGAAAGGGGTCCCCAGTTTCAAATCCCAATTTCTGCGCGCGAGTCACGCGCAAAAAGCGGCGACTCTTTTGGGGTTAGCGCCGGAGGAGTTACACCGGACCGTCTTTATGTCCCAGCACCAAGAGGAGCAAAAGAAGAAATTGGAAAAGCGCGATAGCTCCTCGATGCGGCGGTAACTAAAACTTTTTATTATGCCATGTGATGTCCATGAATAAGACAGCACCCCTAGACACTATGGTTCTACGATAACAAACATTATCGTCCTGTCATAGTATAGTCCTGCTTAATTTGTAAGTTACTCTTGACAACCAAAAACTGTTAGTAAGTGAAGACTCTTTAGAGTCCCTTTGGCTGTTTTTAGTGATGGGCAGTTCCGGATGTTCCCGGCAACATTTGGAATTCCGGTTCCGGTTCCAGATTTTTAGAAAATTTCAATTCCGGTTCGTGTTCTGTATTTTGGAAAATCTCAATTCCGGTTCTGGTTCCGGTTGTGGGGGTTCCGTAATTCCGCCCATCACTAGCTGTTTTTTATACTATCTGGGTTTAATACCATTTGTCGCGTTTTTCAGATCCGGTAGCACCCTTGGTGATAAAAAAGGGAAAATAAATTTTCGCGCCAGTTTGGACAAAATGATGATAACGGACAGAGTGGGAGACGGTATGGAAGCCCTGGAAGCTTTTATAATCGGGCTTTATCGTGAATTGTTCAATCTTGTCGTGTCTTTGATTAATCGGTAAGAGTTTGGCTGACACATAGGTGGGCAAAAGGGTTATATTTATATCCCCCTAAACATTATAAAACTGCCGAAATCCCTTAAAATTTGAGGTACTCTAGACATGCTTGATTAAATTTGGGGGTTCCAGTACTAAAAACGCTAAAAAAGGGGTATTTTTAGGGTATACCCCAAAAAATTTGGGACACGCCCTCCTCAAATTTTTGGGGTCTGGTATACCCCCAAAATCAGGGAGGCTGCTCAACTATGGTGAAAAGTCTACCAGAATTCGTGATAGTATTATATTCGCAATTTTTTAAGGAAATCTCAAAAATCCCGAGTTATAGATTTTCTTTGTTTTCGTTTTTTTTTAATTCCTTTGGCCACGTATATTATATTTTATGCCCATCACGACCCGTTTTACTAAAACAATTTCAGGTTTATAGAATAACTGCAACTGTAGACTAACTGCCTAAAACAAATTTGAGCACTGGCGAAAAAAACACGTATTTAAAAAATATGGCCAATCACAGATCTGTGCACGGTCTGGAAATGCCCTCCCCCGCTTTATTGGAGGATTTGCAACCCCCCGCCCAAAAATGAAAAAAGTACCCAAAAATTATGACGCCATTTTTGACCTATTATTACGGCATCATCGCCAATTTTTTGCAGTTTTTAGCCTATTTCAATGTTTTTAAGCCGTTTTAGACCTATTTTTACCTTATTTTTGCTTTTTTGTCCCTTTTTCTCTTTTCCCTCTTTTTTCTCTTTTTTTCTCCTTTTTTTCTTTTTTTTTCTTTCTCCCCTGCTTGCGTTTTATTGCCCCCCCGTTTCAAAAAAGTTGCTCCCCGTGCCCTCCCCCCGTTTTGGAATTGCCCCCTCCCAATAAAACCCCGGGGGCAGTGCAGAGGTCTGCAATCAAAATGTAACCGCTCCTTTTGTAATAATGTTTCAAGAATATGACGGCTTATATAATTTGCTAGTTCTAATGTATAAAGCTGGTGGGCTATGGTATGGTGTAACGCAGCACGTGTGTTAATGCGGTACTCAGGAGGAGATTACAGGTTTAAGTCCTGTATCGCTCATTTTTTGACCAAAAAGCTAAAAATTAGCTGTTTTGCATTTTTCTTTTAAAAACTCAATTTATTTGGGCTTATGTTTCTGGACGTCATAAAATCAACTTTTTTATAATTATGCATTTAAGGTCCTTGGCGTCCAATTACCGCACGGTAACTTCGATAACAATCGTGGATTGTCCGGGTTTCCAAAATCCGGCCGGCGTGTCCAAATCTCGCCGCTCCGCCTCTTTCGCGGACTTCTGCTTCAATTACGTCAACGAAAGGATGCATCAGCTCTTCCACCAAGCCAGCTTCACCAATCAGATGGAATTGTATAAACAAGAACAGGTATTTTAATAATCAAAAATATATAATGTAATCAGGGGCGTAGCCAGGATTTCGGAAAGGGGGGGGGGGAATTCCTACAAATTATTTGGGGGGGGAGGGGGGGCCAAAGAAAAAAAAAGAAAAAAAGGAAAACCGGGGGGAAAAACGGGAAGGAAAAGAAAAGGCAAAAACAAGCGAAAGAAAACCACAAGAAGAAAGGGGCGCGAGCGGAGCCGAGAAAACCCCCCCCCCCGCCCCAACAGAAGGGGGGGGCCACCCCCCAACCCCCCCCCGCCCCCCATGTAATATAACGAAAAATGAGAAACTCCTATATAAAAAATTGTTAATTTTCTGCATAACTGATGCCTACTAAAATACAAGAGATCGAGGGCGTAAGGCAAGAAGGTCCTAAATATTTTTGGGCGATTTTCACTTTTTGCGATTTCTAGTCCCGCATAAGTATAATTCAAGGTTTAGTAAAAGTTCGAAATCTCAAACAACCGTAGCATTTTTTTGAATGCTATGCTCCTTGATTTCAATTTTTCGTTATACTTAATATGTTTGGTACAATTGAAACGAACTATCTATCGGAGACGGAAATCGTAATAGCTTTGAGATAGATCAAACTAATGAACATAGTGAAACATGAGTTGCTAAAAACATTCAGTTGGTGAGGTCCTTAGACAACTAAGGATGTACCCCCTTCATGAGTTGCTGACCAGCAGGGGAAAGGAGGGGAATTACCCGGTCCTTTAGGATCGCTAACCCTTTAGGATGTGCGAGATTTCAAATTTATGGAAGGGGGTCCGATTTTTTAACAAAGTTTTTTAAATCAATAATGTAGTGTTTGGTCTATAATTGAATTTTATGTACTAAAACAGCCTCTTTAGGTCTAAAAAGTGTAACACTTTTTTTACTAAAAAACCGTGTTTTTGATAGTAAATAAAAAATTATACTTGTAATTCGGTCGGGAGACGGAGAGGGGGGTCAGGCCGGACCGCTCTCGAGCTTTGGAGGAAAGGGGGGCCTGGGTTTTTTCTAGGGACCTGGATTTTTTCTTGGGGGCCTGGCTTATTTCTAGGGTCCGAAATTTTGGCTTTAGCGGGGTTTGCATAATCTGCATATGTATAAGGGGGATAAGTTTAAGGTAATGCAACAACAACAACTTTTGGAGTGTAAACCTTTACGGTGGTAGAAAACTGCCTAAAGTGTAAGTCACCAGAAACGGATGATACTGATTTAACGTCGTGCATAACAGAAAAGTTGTTCCTACAAGACCAGTTGTAGAAACTTCTAGAAAAAAAGATTTTTAATACCTATTGATTTTATTTAAGGTAGAACCACAGGACCACACACAAGCCAACAAAAAAAACCCCCCCCCAAGGTGGTTTGGGTTCAAAATGATCTCAGGATTTTTTTAAATTGCAAAAAAGACTTTTTACAAAAATATATTGTCGTTACTACGGCAAAAGAGCCACTGTCATTATAAAATACACGTAACTGTGACTTATTCTGTAGATAATAAAGTAACGTGTAAATTTAAAACGAGTCACAGTCACGTGGATTTTATAATGAATGTGGTTCATTTTGCCGTAGTAACGACAATATATTTTTGTAAAAAGTCTTTTTTGCAATTTAAAAAAATCCTGAGATCATTTTGAACCCAAACCACCTCTGAAAGTTGCCCCCTAAAAGTAACGACGATATAGTAAGTATCTGAAAGTAACGACGATATAGTAAAAAAAAATCCTGAAGTCCTTTTTTAATCGTTTATAATAAAAAAAAATGGTAAAAGCCTATATCTAACTATTTCCAAACTTTCGTTTAAAAATAACGAATCAATTTTTTTTAATTTTCGTTTAATTTTTTTTAATTGACGCCGAGAAACTACGTTTTGAACCATTACTTTAAAAGGTGCTTTTAATTATAAATCTCCGCGGACCCAGTAGCCGAGTGGTTAGCACGTCGCGCTCGGATCCTCAGATCCATGGGTTCGAGTAGTCGCTCGACCATATTTTAAATGCCGAAAAAATATTTTTTAGCTTTTTAATTTAAAAAAAATGTTTTATTATTTAAGATAAGCTAAATAGAAAAAAAGAAAAAATAGAATATTTTTGGTAATAAACTTTATTAATGTTTTGTATTTTTGACATGTATTTTATTGATGTTATTTGATGATTGTGGACGATAACGTTTTTTTACAGAAAAATGAATGTCAAAAATTGAATCAGCATGTCAAACTACGTATAGTAAGATGTAATTCAAAAAAATCTGTCGTCAAAAAAAAACTGTGAAGTTCTACCTTAAATTAATAATTTTCGCCATAGCAAAGCGGTAAAGCGTAATAATATTAATAATTTTCGCCATGTAAAGCGTAATAGTATAATTTTCAGAGTATATGTAACTGAACGAAGTACATA
>JASAMX010015097.1:0-35436 GCA_030248175.1 Microlaimidae sp. YZB2_3
GATTAGAAGACAAATTTTTTGACCTTGAGGTACCATGGTTAATCTTGTTACTTGATTAAAAATACATTTAGATTGTCCATTTGAGCTAACTTCCAAAATTTCTTTGTTCTGCAGTTAAGGTATCCACTTCAGAACAGCTTGATGATATTTTCAGAAAGAAATATTATTATTGTCCCTAATGTTGGTAAAATGTGTAACCTGCTTTGATAACGTTGATTTCTGTGTCGTTGACGAATATTTTGAAACAATTTTATAATTCCTATGCAGCAGTAGTAAATACACTTTATAAAAAAGTGTATCAACTTTCCAATATAGTATAAACTTGCAAAAGAAAAATAAATCATAACAAAAACTACAAGTAAAACTGTTTTTGATGTACAGTGGGGATTCATAATTCGATTTCAACAAAGATAACAGGTTATAGTTTCACAATAAGATAAAGGTTCTCAAGAACGTTCCAAAAGACCATGACTCCAAATTTTTATTGTAATTTTATGTTGATTAAGAAGCACTTCCGGTGGAAAAAATATTTGTTCTTCAATTTTAGGAAAACTGATTTTGTAGCAGTAAGGTGCTATACAAGCTTCAATCATATGAATTGCTTCGGTTAAAAATATTTTTATACCTCCTTGTATGCGGGCTGTTGAACAAGTTAAGCAGGTTTCTGGCTGTAAGTCCGTTTTTCTTCCATAGAACGTTGCTTCTACAATTCCCCAAGCCTTTATGGGTATCCTTACTTCATCAGACGTAAGAAAATATGCTAGTTCAGTGTGTTGACAAAAACATAATCTTGTTCCTTTTGAACTGCATTTATATTTAGCACAATACCGAGGAGTTCCTGTAATTTCGTCCAACCCAAAACAACTAAATTTGTTATGTGGTTTACTAAAAATTATATTTAAGTTATTTACAAAATATGCTGTTCGATCAAACAGTTCAATTTGATGAAATTTCGCAGTACTTGGCTTGTCACTACATTGGGGATCCTTGACAAATGAACATTCCGAGGGTTTTTCTTGTTCCATAATGCTATTTAGATTTGGGATGTTTGTATGATTGCGGTTATATGGTGCATAATGACAACAACCTTGAGCCCATGAGGGACAGCTGCAAGGCGTACCGCATTTTCCCATCCTATTTATATGTGTCCTTTTGGGCACTCCATTTCTTTCCAACAATAACGGTTTCTGTTTATGTTCATTATTACTAAACCTTTTTGAAGACAATATTGGCTTGCAACTGGTGTTATTTTACATTAAAAGGACACATTCCTTTTTGCAAAGCCAAAGTCGGTTAACAGAATAAGTTTAACCATAAGCTTATGATGACTGCTATTTGAAGCAGATTAAGAGATATTTGTTTCCTGCATTTAACATATTTTGTAACAAGAAGATTGTTACGTTCCACAGAAATTTCCAAAAGAAACAAATGATTTATTGGTCTTGAAAATACCTTCTTATTTGGCATTTGAACTTGAGCTGTTTTGTCAGTGTGACTTTCGATTTTTCCCATTTTCCACACACCACGTGGTAAATTGTTTTTTACTAGCACTATTTCTCCATTATTGGATCACTGAAGCTCCTTGTTTTAGGTTGTTTATGTGTAGTTGGCCTTTCACAAAGGCTTAACAAATATTCACATTTAAACAATTGCCAAAAATTGTTTAAAGCGATCTGTTCTTCTTGCCAATAGTTTACAAGTTCTGATGTATTGGTAATTTGTGGAATGTAGACTGGGTCGTCAGTAGTTTCATCACCATCACTTAAAGTTGGTGTGCCTAAGGAAGCACCATAATGTAAAAATCGACTGGTCGTAATATAGTTCCACTTCCTTCATTAGAATAAATGTAACTCAATGGTCTAGTATTCAGTATACCTTGAATTTCAATAGTTAATGTTGTGTGTTCTTCTAACGTTAAAAGACGTTTTCCAATGGATTTTCGTAAAACTCATTTTTACTAACCCCACAAGCCGTTCATAGAACTCGCCTTTCCATGGGGCTCGTTCAGTAATGAATCTCCATTTGATTCCTCTTGTGGAACAATATTCTATTGCTAATTCAGAAGCTTTTTTCCAGGCTTGTTTTATCGCTTTATTGGCAAGCTTGAACTGAGTTCCATTATCAGAAATAATGACATCAGGTTTTCCTTTTCTAGCAATGAATTTCCAAAATACATCCACAAATCCTTGGCCAGAAAGATCCATTGCCACTTCCAAATGCAAAGGCAAATGCAAATGCAAATGCACATGCAAGTTATTAGACAAATCCAAACTTTAATTTTTTCAGATGAGTTTTCAGTTTTACATGTATTGTTCCTAGATAGTCAATTCCGACATATTGAAAAGGACGTGCTTTTGTTACACGTTCTATTGGAAAATCACTAAATTTTGAAAGAGCAAATGGTCCTTCTTGTATTTTTTTACAAATGACGCACTGATGTAAAATTCGTTTTACAAAGCTTCTACATTTTATTATCCAATAGTCCTGACGCACCATGGCTAAAGTTCTTTATTTCAGTGTGAATCCTTTTGAAAACAAGTTCAGTGTATTGCGAATCTCTTGGCAACAATATGGGATATTTTGCAGCTTCAGGAAGGTTGGGATTTTGTAATCGCCCTCTACATTTTAAAATATCAAATTTATCAATGAAAATGTCGAGCATTTTTTGCAAAGGGTGTTCTTCATTGTTTTTTTATGGCTGCTATAGACTAGTTCGGAATAAGCGTCTTTTACTGTACGAGAAAGGGTACAAAAAGAAAAAAATAAAATTTGAAAAAATTTTAGCTTTCTTAGTTTCTTAAGTTTAAACCTATACTTCATAAAAATTGCTAGACGATGATATGTTTCACTACATTGAAGTGCTGTAATATATCAGTTTATGCTAAATAAATTTTTGTTTTTTAATTAAACGTCACAATAGTTTGCAATCACCACTAAATAGTATTTTCCTGAACAGTGATTTCGATTTAGTAAAAATAAAGATAAAATTTGTGCTTTTAAACTAATTTTAAACCTACATAGGTTTTCTTAATGTTTTGCTTGTAAAACTATTCAAAATTTAAAAATTAATTTTAAAAAGTTCATTCCAAACTTTTAAATTAAGCATTTTCTGTAATTGAAACATTAAAAAACTGGAAATCAAGCGCGCCAGCAGCGCCGTTCTGAGGAAGCGGCAAAAAACTAAAAATCCCCAAAAAACTGTTTTTGCTTTTGCAATATTTAAAAAGTATTTAAGAAATTTTGAAGAGAAGGGGTCGAGATTTTGAACCAATAAATATTTGAAATATTTTAAACTGTAAAATGTACTAGTCGCTCGCTGTTTCTCAATTTTCCCTCTACATATGATTGGCGCTAGTAGTTATTGTACCCTCTTTCTAACACTAAAAAACCCTTATTCCGAACTAGTCTATTACTTCATAAAAATGTTCTTCTTGAATTGTTTTTTCCCAATAAATCAAAGCAATTTTCATTTCCCCAGCTGATATGGGTTAAGCAAAACGTTTTGTTCTTTTTCTGATCACTATCGGTTTTCTTATACCAGTAACCAACAAATATAAAACGAAGAAAAAACACAGTTGTTCTCAAAAGACGAAACAAATTTGAAAACCTTTCAATGTCGATTAGTTTTTTGTAAGGCTTTCCTTTGTTGTTGCGGTTGAAAAATACACTGGTATTTTTTTTCTTCTTTTTTCATTTCATTTTTGTCATCTTCGTTTAATTCTAAGTCTTTATCTTGAGGCCATTTA
This sequence comes from Microlaimidae sp. YZB2_3, assembly GCA_030248175.1. Classification (NCBI taxonomy): domain Eukaryota; kingdom Metazoa; phylum Nematoda; class Chromadorea; order Desmodorida; family Microlaimidae; species Microlaimidae sp. YZB2_3. The sequence goes on from JASAMX010015097.1 coordinate 3,747, forward strand.
TCTCTTTTTTGTTTTAGCCAAGATGGGCCATGCCACCAAAAGTATTTGTTCTTAGTTGACTTGAACAGGTATTGGTGATCAATGAGCCTCGACTAGGAATATCTGCTGGATTATCTACTCCAGAAACATGTTGGAATTTTGAATCTTTAGCTTCATTAATCACTTTTTTGCGATTTTCTACATGAACCGACAGAAGTTTTGAACTTTTTAACCATCCAAGGGCTACAGTTGAGTCAGACCATATGTGCTTTGATTCCAATGACAAGTGGAGTTCGCAGTGCACAAATTTCATTGCGCGTACAGTTATTAGTAATGCCATTAACTCCAATCGAAATAAAGTCATTGATTTTTCTGGTGCAACTCTGGTTTTAAAAAATATCAGATGCACCTTTGTTTCTGAATCATTTTCGATTCTGAGATAAATTGTGGTTGCATAAGCTCTTTTTGATGCATCAGCAAACCCGTGTAATTGATATTTTTCATTAGCAACTCCAGTTATTTCCAGATATCATGGAATTTTAATTTGATCTAATTGTTGCAAGGACTTAAACAGCTCTCCGTAATCAACTACTGTTTTTACAATTGTTGGAAGTTTTTTGTCCGAACTAATTTTCATTCGCGACAAATCTTGCAAAAGAAGTTTCCCAAGTACTGTTATTGGGCTAATCAAACCCAAAGAATCATAAACACTTGATACCATACTGCAAATGATTCTTTTTGTCAACATTAGTGACTCAGTTGGTTTTACAGGCTGGTAATGAATCGTATCAAAGTGAGTGTTCCATGGAATTCCTAGCACTTTTACATTAGTATTTTCAACTCTATCTTTTTCTGGAATTGAATTTATAAATTCTTTGTTATTTGATGTCCACTCGCGAAGATTCATTGAACATTCATTAAAAATTTTTACCGCCTTTGTAAATTTGTAGAGCTGATTGTAAATCTGAAGAACCTACAACAACATTATCAACATATATATTTCAAACGGAACACGCGTGAACTAATAAATTTTCAAATCGTCTTACCACACTGGTTAAATGGGATTTTTGAGCCACAAAAACTTTGTAAATTTTCTATCTTCTTTATTTATAAGAAGGCCATTTATAATATAAGAAGGCTATTTATAAGAAGGCCTTTTCAAGGTCTCCACAAATAACTGTTGGATGTGTTCTAAACCGAAGTAATATACCGCAGAGATCTGGAAGAAGATTTGCACCGCTATACATACAGTCATTAATCCTTGGACTGTACGCATGGCTTTTAGCTGAGCCGTCATATATAACTCTCAGTGCTGTAGTACGATTTTGTTTGGTAACACAATGGTGTGGCAGAAAATGTCCATCTTTACTGATTTCATCAAGAGGTGCGTCTTCTACTGCTTCTATGAAACCTTTTTGTAATTGGTCTTGAATTACTGCATTATATTTTTGCAGCAAATCAAGATCATTACTAAATCTTCTTAATTGAGCTTTAAACCTTGAAAGACCCAAATTATAGCTGGTTGGTATCTCTTTTACATCAACCTTAAACGGCCACATGGTAACGTTGCCCTTTCAGCTCAGTTGTTTCATTAAATTTTGCCAATGCAACATCATCATCATTTTCCACAAAGGACTTGGTTATATTCAATTCTCAATTCAGTTATCAATTCTCAGCGCGCTTATAACAAAATAATTCGGTCTGTTGCTTTACGGTAAGAATTTAATCAGCTGCGTACTTCAATTTTCTTGAAGGGGTGTAAAATTCTTTATTGCTCAGCTGTGGTCAGATCTTGGCTCCCAAAAGTAAAATTTACGACTTTACAATCCCCTCCTAGACAATAAGGCTGATTTCTACCGAAATTGGCTCCGAATTTTCCTTAATTTTCCTCAAACAATGGTTTCTTTTTACTTTCGTGTACGTTTTACAACTGGAGCTAGATATTACTGTCCAGTTTTATAATTACGTAATGGACGTCCAAAATTATAAGCAACCTAATTTCCTTGGCAAGGCAAAATCACCAAATTTTGAAAATTAGGTTTAGTTCCCAACAAAATAATATTTTCTCAATAGGTAAATCAAAATTACCAAAAATAATTTAGTTCCCACAGTAATACTTTCTCGATAATAACTTAATCTGGTAAGTCAAAATCACCACAATTAAGTTTAGTTTATAGTCGACTCTTTTCAAAAAACTTTATAATAACGAAATAAGGTGCACCGAATTAAATTCAAACTTCAGCAAGGTAAAAATACCAAATAAAATTTAAAAACGGATATTCCTTCCGCCTGTATATTATACAGCGTTCCAGCTGTTATTTAAAAACTGAAAACTTAATTTGTTTTTATTTAATAACAAAACCCAATATTCTAAAACTGCTAATGGGACAAAGACAAAAAGTATAATTGCAACTTTTAAAAGCATTGGCCCAATATCCAAATCCTAAGGTATCTCTTTTTCCCCCGGGTGTCCGGCTGACGTCAGCTAAAAAAAAACTAAATTTACCTAACCACACTCACCACTGGTGAAATCGAATGAAACGGGTCACTCTGGGGTCACCAAAATGTGGTGTGTGGTTGTGTGGTGGTAGATTTTACTGTTTTTGTTACCTTGTGGGACGACTATTTATAAGAAAATTTTATTAAATCAAAAGAAAATACAAAGCCGAGATACAAAATACGCAAAGACTGAATACAAGAAACTACACAAGAATAGGTTAGGTAAGTAAGTAAGTAAAAGTAAGTAATTAGTAAGTAAAAATAAGTAAGTAAATAAATAATGAAATTTTAAAATTTTTTGGGGTTTTTATAGTGATAAGGAACCTCTACTGTGACGTCATATTACGTCTTATTACGTTGTATCATCACTATTACATCACTAAACGTCATTTTACAGAATACTGATTAGTGGCTGATAATTACGTAGGTGTTTATTAGGCGTGGTTTGACGTCACGAGGTGCGTGGGTGTGATTAATTCGCAATGTCTACAGTCACGAGTTCCGGGATCATTGCGTGGGCGTGCTTATTTCAAAATACTTTAAAATCTAGTTCCTGGTTTATTTTTAGCTTTGTGATCAGGGTTATTTTTCATTTGCAACTGTTTCAATTTCTATAAATAAATTCGGATATGGGTAGTAGTTGTTTATATATTGCAAGTTGTTAATCTTTCTTTACTGCATTTTAAGCTACGTATAGCTTACTATTTAAATGTAACCTGAGATGCGTAAGTTGCTGTACCGTAGTCTTAGAGCTAAGTTACAACCCTTACAGAAGGACGGGACCGACAATAAAGCTTCTCGCGGGGAGATAACTCCCATGGGCAGGTTCGATCTTCCGGTCGTTGACCTACTTTTTTTCTACGGCGATCCTTCAAATTTTCAGGAGTTTATAGACATGTTCACCTCTGCTGTTCATGAATCTACTTGTGCAAATGTTCGAAAATTCACTTATTTGAAAAAATTTTTACGTGGTGATGCTCAACGTGTTTTGTCTGGTATTCGTGTAACAAATGAAAATAAAACAAATGTGTTTTTATTACAAGAAAAGGTTTCAAAGTTCTGTTTTAATTGAAATTGAAAATATTATAAATTTAAACGACCAAATGTGGACAGTAAAAAAATTCATGAGTGCTTTGCGGAAATTAATAAATCAAAAAGGTCGTTATGAAAATTATGGAGATGTTATAAAAAATGAATTTGTGCATGGAAAATATTCAAAACGGTCAGGAAATGCTTTTTCCACTTTGGTAGGTACTGGAAACCGTAAGGAATTAGCGCGACCCTGCGAGAAATTATCATGGCCAGACAAAATGCTCAAAGTGGTGACGTAAAGTCCTTATGGGGTCGTTCTCAAAGTCAAACAAACAGTGTTAAATGCAGGTCTTGCTTGTTTTGTGGAAATAAACATTTTAATGATCAGTGCGACATTTACACAACCCAAAATACCCAGAATTAAAGAGCTATGCAAATTAATTTGTGTTTTATTTGTCTGAGTAAAGGACACAATTCAGTAGCTTGTCGTTTCAAATCATGCACTCCATGTGTATATTTTCACAGCTCTTTCACAATTGTGCATTATGACCAAAACAGTTTGGACAAAAAATTGTAAAAAAACTTTACTCTCAATAAAAGTGCATGGCAGAAACCTTTGACAAATTTTAAAGGTCATCAAAGCAATAACTACTCTCAGCAAAATTGTGTTCAAACAGGAAGTACTAACAGTGGCGGTGGAAACTCTAGTGCGACTGGTGGTACGTCCAATGTCTCAAAATGTAACATGGTGTCGACACCTGAAATGAGTCCCAAAAAATCATTGTTTGCTTCTTAACAAAAATAAAAATAAGCAAGAAGAAACAAACTTTTTGGTGGGTTCAAATGAATTTGAAGAAAACAGAAAAGAAATAAGAAAAAAGAAATAGCAGAATCAAAACAAATATCTGGCATTTTATTGCTGGCAAAAGTAACAGTTACAAATCTGAATAATAAAATTAAGAAACAAAATGGTGTCGTACTGCTTGACAGTGGAAGCAAAAGAAGCTTCATCAGTAACAAATTTGTTGAAGATTTACAGCTGCCAGTTAATTCTGAAGAACTGCTTACAGTGCACACGTTTGCTGAAAAAAAACTCATCATATTTACCAGCAAAAATGTAAAATTTGGAATTATTTGTAAAGATCAGTCAACTTTTTCAGTTGACGCTCATGGCATTAAAAATCTGAATAATGTGGCAAAAAGAAACAAATTAAGTGATAATGATTTTTCTGTTATAATGTCTTTAGATAAAAATAAACTTGCCATGGATATTAATGACCATGATTATGATTGTAATTACACAATAGACATTTTAATAGGTGCTGAGTATCAAGACTTAATGGCAGAAAATTCTGACGACATTAATCTTCCATCTCGTATGCATTTAGTTTCAACTAAATTGGGTTTGATTTTGACCGGAAAATTTAAAACAAACACAGAAAATAAACAAATTCGCAACAATGCTTTAACAGTCAGCGTTGTAACAAATCAGTCTTTTTCTGAAATAGCAACATTGCATTACCAAAATACTAGTAATTCAACTGTATTTTTCACTCCCAACGTTAAAGATCTTTGGTCTTTTGATACTATCGGTATAACTGATTTCTTTGTGGAAAATGATGATGATGTTGCATTGGCAAAATTTAATGAAACAATTGTGCTAAAAGAGCAACGTTACCATGTAAAATGGCGGTTTAAGGTTGATGTAAAAGAGATACCAACCAACTACAACTTGGCTCTTTCAAGGTTTAAAGCTCAATTAAGAAGATTTAGTAATGATCTTGATTTGCTACAAAAATATAATGCAGTAATTCAATACCAATTACAAAAAGGTGTGATAGAAGCAGTAGAAGACGCTCCTCTTGATGAAATCAGTAAATATGGACATTTTCTGCCACACCATTGTGTTATCAAAGAAAATCGTACTACAGCACTAAGAGTTGTATATGACGGCTCAGCTAAAAGCCATGCGTACAGTCCAAGTATAAATTACTGTATGTATAGTGGTGCAAATCTTCTTCCAGATCTCTGCGGTATATTATTTTGGTTTAGAACACATCCAACAGTTATTTCTGGAGACCTTGAAAAGGTTTTCTTACAAATAGCCTTACACAAAGAAGATAGAAAATTTACAAAATTTTTATGGCTCAAAGATCACACTAAGCAAGTATGCGAAGACAATTTGAAAATTTATCAGTTCACCTGCGTTCCGTTTGGAATGACAGCAAGTCCATTTTTGTTGATGGCTACAGTGAAATATCACTTAAGGTAGAACTTCACAGTTTTGACCACTTGGACTAAAAGTCGCATATCATTATAAATATTAATTTTTGGCCCATAAAAGTGGGGTGCTATAAAAAGGTAAGAATCTGTGCTATCCAGTGGTTATAAAAACATCACCGAAAAGTTTGTCCAGTTCGCAACAGATGTCCATGGATTCTACCTCTGAAAACCACAATAAGGCCTTTTAAAAAAATGATTTGTTATTTTTGGGCAAAATTTTATAATAAATTAGGGTAATATAGGGGGCAACTTTCAGAGGTAGTTTGGGTTCAAAATGATCTCAGGATTTTTTTAAATTGCAAAAAAGACTTTTTTTACAAAAATATATAGTAAAAAAAATCCTGAAGTGTTTTTTTTATTCGTTTATAATAAAAAAAATGGTAAAAGCCTATATCTAACTATTTTCAAACTTTCGTTTAAAAATAACCTATCAATTTTTTTTAATTTTCATTTAATTTTCTTTTAATTGACGCCGAGAAACTACATTTTGAACCATTCCTTTAAAAGCTCCTTTTAATTGAAAATCCCAGAGGACCCCGTAGCGCAGTGGTTAGTACATCGCGCTCGGTTCATTTGATCCATGGGTTCGAGTATTTGCTTAACCATATTTTTAACGCCGAAAATTTTTTTTTATTTTTTAGCTTTTTGATTAAAATATTTAATTTAATTTAATTTATTTAAGATACGCTAAATAGAAAATGGAAAAATAGAATATTTTTGGTAATAAACTTTATTAATGTTTTGTATTTTTGACATGTATTTTATTGATGTTATTTGATGATTGTGGACGCTAACATTTTTTTACAGAAAAATGAATGTCAAAAATTGAATCAGCAGGTCAAACTACGTATAGTAAGATGTAATTCAAAAAGATCTGTCGTCAAAAAAACTGTGAAGTTCTACCTTAAACAACAAAAATAATCCTGCATCAAAATTCATTAGTAACAATATATATGTGGGTAATGTTGTTGTAGGCTCTTTAGATTTACAATCAGCTCTACAAATTTATAGAGACAGTAAAAAAATTTAAAAATAATGTTTAATCAATCTTCGCGAGTGGATATCAAATAACAAAGAATTTATAAATTCAATTCCAGAAAAAGATGGAGTTGGAAATACTAATGTAAAAGTGCTAGGAATCCCATGGAACATTAAACTTTACATGATTTATTACCAGCCTGCAAAACCAACTGAGTCACTAATGTTGACAAAAAGAATCATTTGCAGTATGGTATCAAGTGTTTATGATCCCTTGGGTTTGATTTTAGCCTAATAACAGTCCTTGGAAAACTTCTTTTGCAAGATTTGTGGCAAATGAAAATTAGTTGGGACGGAAAACTTCCAACAATTATAAGAACAGTAGTTGATTACAAAGAGCTGTTTAAGACCTTGAAACAATTAGATCAAACTAAAATTCCACAATATCTGAAAATAACTAGAGTTGCTGATGAAAAATACCAATTACACGGGTTTGCTGGTGCATCAAAAAGAGCTTACGCAACCGCAATTTATCTCAGAATCAAAAATGATTCTGAAACAAAAGTGCATGTGATATTTTCTAAAACTAGAGTTGCACCTGAAAAATCAATGACTTTACCTCGATTGGAGTTAATGGCACTACCAATAACTGTACTAATAACTGTAATAATTGATAAGTTTGGTATTTTAAAATGTAGAGGGCTATTACAAAATTCCAACCTGCCTGAAGCCGCGAATAATCCCATATTGCTGCCAAGAGAGTCGCAATACACTGAACTTGTTGTCAAAAAGATACACAATGAAATAAAACATGGTGAAGTATCTCATACTTTAGCCATGGTACGCCAAGACTATTGGATAATAAAAGGTAGAAGCTTTGTAAAACGAATTTTACATCAGTGCTTCATTTGTAAAAAAATACAAGAAGGACCATTTGCTCTTCCAAAATTTAGTGATTTTCCAATATAATGTGTAACAAAAGCACGTCCTTTTCAATATGTTGGAATTGATTATCTAAGACCAATACATGTAAACTAAAAACGTCATCCAAAAAAATTAAAGTTTGGATTTGTCTAATAACTTGCATGTGCATTCATGCTTTGCATTTGGAAGTGGCAATGGATCTTTGTGTTCACGGATTTTTGGATATATTTAGGAAATTCATTGCTAGAAGAGGAAAACCTGATGTCATTATTTCTGATAATGGAACTCAGTTCAAGCTGACCAATAAAGCGATAAAACAAGCCTGGGAAAAAGCTTCTGAATTAGCAATGGAATATTGTTCCACTAAAGGAATCGAATGGGGATCCATTACTGAACAAGCCCCATCGAAAGGCGGATTTTATTAACAGCTTGTGGGGTTAGAAAAAATGAGTTTCCAAAAATCCATTGCAAAACGTCTTTTAACGAAGGAAGAATTTACAACATTAAATATTGAAATTGAAGGTATACTGAATACTAGACCATTGACTTACATTTATTCTAATGAAGGAAGTGGAACTATAGACTAGTTCGGAATAAGCGTCTTTTACTGTTTGAGAGAGGATACAAAAAAAAATAAAATTTGAAAAAATCATATTTTTTTTAGTTTCTTAAGTTTAAACCTATACTTCATAAAAATTGCTACACGATGATATGTTTCACTACGTTGAAGTGCTGTAATATATCAGTTTGTGCTAAATAAATTTTTGTTTTTTAATTAAACGTCACAATAGTTTAAAATCACCACTAAAATAGTATTATCCTGAACAGTGATTTCGAATTAGTAAAAATAAAGATGAAATTTGTGCTTTTAAACTAATTTTAAACCTACATAGTTTTTTTTCAATGTTTTGTTTGTAAAACTATTCAAAACTTAAAAATTAATTTTAAAAAGTCCATTCCAAACTTTTAAATTAAGCATTTTTTGTAATTGAAACATTAAAAAACTGGGTAACAAGCGCGCCAGCAGCGCCGTACCTACAAAGCGGCAAAAAACTAAAAGTCGCCAAAAACTGCTTTTGCTTTTGCAATATTTAAAAAGTATTTAAGAAATTTTGAATAGAAGGGGTCGAGATTTTAAACCAATAAATATTTGAAATATTTTAAACCGTAAAATCTACTATTCGCTCGCTGTTTCTCAATTTCCCCTCTACATATGTTTGGCGCTAGTAGTTATGTACCCTCTTCCTAACACTAAAAAACTCTTATTCCGAACTAGTCTATATTACGACCAGTAGATTTTTACAGTCATGGTGCTTCCTTAGGCACACCAGCTTCAAGTCATGGTGATGAAATTACTGATGACCCACACTACATTCCACAAATTACCAATACATCTGAATTTGTAAACTATTGGCAAGAAGGACAAATAGCTTTAGACAATTTTTGGCAATTGTTTAAATGTGATAATTTGTTAAGCTTTTGTGAAAGGCCAAATTCACATAAACAAGCATAAACAAGGAGCTTTAGTGATCCAAAAAATGGAAAAAATAGTACTAGTAAAAGACAATTTACCACGTGGTGTGTGGAAAATGGGAAAAATCGAAAGTCACACTGACAAAACAGCTCAAGTTTGAATGCCAAATAAGAAGGTACTTTCAAGACCAATAAATTATTTGTTTTTATTGAAAATTTCTGTGAAACATAACAATCTTATAGTTACAAAATATGTTGAATGCAGGAAACAAAAATCTATTAGTCTGCTTCAAATAGCAGTCATCATAAGTGTAGCGCCTGGGTGGTGTTATGAGCGTCTACAATAGGACAGTTGAACGTCCCATAAAGAGAATAAAGCTCTACCATGGTTGACCAAAAGTATATAAAATTCACTTACGTTTCTCAGGAGGAAATGCAGAGGCTAAGTAGAGTCTACGGAGAGAAAACTAACGGTCTTTTAGTTATGGACGGATAGGCCGTTTGGGGGAGCAGCCAACGCTGGGCAGGTTTGCAAAAAGTGTGGAAGGTTAAGAAAGTGCATATTGAGTTACTATTTAAACGGTTACAAGTTATAGGTATTAATGGGCAATTACGCCAAGATTACAGCATTACATAAAGGCAGTTTTAAGTAAATTTATTTATTTTTAAACAAAAAGGAAATGCAAATGATAATAATAAAGCGAGCAGTGACCGTAGCGATCATTTGGAAACCAAAGATTAAAAGGATTTGCAACAAAGAATTTTAAAGGTTCACTTGTCACACGTTGACTTTTATTTATTTCCCCTGCTGATGACGTGCAATTATTACGCTTATTTGTATATTACATGTTCAGGGAAGCACAGAAACAAGTGATATTTATGTTGTTTTGTTTATCTGCAACATTAGGTATGCTCAGCTAACTAACCTAACATTTTTTGTTTGCTTTTAAAAGGTTAGACTTAATTTCACCCACAGTTGAGTTACAGAAATTGTTCCGGCATTGATGGAGCGTCGTTGACTCAAAATAATTTCCAGGAGAAGGCCATAATTGCAGGTGGAGACAGATTTAAAACATTGTCTTTATCTGGCCAATTGTCAAGAAAGAAAAACACAAGTAATTAATTAGCTAATAAATCTTTCGGCAAGCTTAATTAACCTTGAATCCAACCGTTGGAAATAGGCAGGTTCAAGTTACGCGGCGACTTATAAATAGAAGGCCTAAGCCATACAAAATTATTTGTAAACAACCCTTACCTTTTTGATAGGGTTAAACCACGCGATGGGCTGGGCTGAAGATTTACTAACCATCTAAGGGACTAATCAATTAGATGCATGCGTAATTTTACACATGCGCGCTATGTGCAAACACACAGCTTGGTAGGTATACCTGCCTATAACTTTTGTGGATTCAAGTGGCGGAATTTTAACATGTGAGGACGCAGTAGGGCCAGTGTTACAACGTGTGGGGGCCCAAATAATAGAGGCCCCTTTGCTTTGAATATGCGCTCCCCATGCCACTATTCTATTTGCTTACTGTTAGCTAAATGTTAAAAATTTACTTATGAAATTTTAAGGGAATATTATATTAAAAGTTTATTAAAAGGATTAAAGAAATTTTTTCCAATTTGGAAAACTTTTATGTTTATGTTTTACAATAGATTTTTAAAGGTGCTAACAGTGGGTGAATAAAATTTGGTTTGTATTTTACGCCACATAAGCTTAGGGTTGAACTTATTTTGTTTACCCACTTTGGCTTTGCAAAAAGGAATGTGGTTCTTTTAATGTAAAATTAACACCAGTTACAAGCCAATATTGCTTTCAAAAAGGTTTAGTAATAATGAACATAAACAGAAACCGTTATTGTTGGAAAGAAATGGAGTGCCCAAAAGGACAACATTTAAATAGCATGCAAAAATGCCGTACACTTTGCAGCTGTCCCTCATGGGCTCAAGGTTGTTGTGATTATACACCATATAACCGCAATCATCCAAACATTCCAAATCTATATAGCACTATGGAACAAGAAAAACATTAATTGCGACAGCAACAAAGGTTAAAACGTTTATATTTATCATAAGAACTTTTAATCAATTTTTAGATCATTGTCGGTTAAATTATCTGAAAAACATATAATATTTGTAATGGTAATTGAACGTTACAATAAGACACAAAAATATATAATAAAATCATAAAATCGGGAAAAATATATTATAAATATTATTTATAAATACTCTAAAGAAGGGAAAAAAGTAAAAACGTAGATAATTCTTGAAACTGTAACATGTATAAATTAAATATAAAATAAATATAAGTGAAAATATAAAATTAGAAAAAATATATGTAAAGTCTTTTTTATGACCACAATACAAGTGCAAAAACATGAACTAGTAAAATATAGATGTTTAAGACCTAACCTAAAAACAAAATAACTCAGCGCTAGGAATATTTTTATTTAAAACAGGCTTATTTATCCCTATAGATACAAAAACTTTCTTTAAGCCTTAAACAATAATCATTAAAAGCCGACGCTAAAATGGTAAAACTAGACAAGTTAGGTGTAGTTTTTAACTGATTACAAACTAAAATATGATCAAAAATGGCTGATGCTTTTGGGGCTATTTTCTTTCCAGTTTTAAATGAAACAACAATATGTTCTGCTAATCTAGTGTTTAGGTGGCGGGTGTTTAATACAACCACTACAAACAAATTGATACACAACACTAGATTACAGACAAAGAGGTATTTTATTTTTGAAAAGAAAACAGCCAGCTAGAGAATTAGAGGTTTTATATGCAATTTTTAAATTAATTTGAGGAAAATGACGGTAAAACATTTTTTTGAGTTTATTTTGAATATTTATAGAATTAAAACCTGTGGAAAAAGAAAAAGAATTATTTATTATTATTTTTTTCCCTGTGGACACAGAAAAACCTTTGGTATGTTCGTTTGTCAAGGAAAAAAAACTGCCTAATTAATTGTCTCGTTCTCCTGATGGCATTCCTGCTCTTTTCCTAAAGCGATAAGCAAAAGTTATTGCAGAACCCGTTTCTAAAATATTTCAAAAATCTTTTGATTTTGATACATGTTTTTCTTGTAAAATAATGGAACAGATTGTAAAAGCTGAGCTTTCTATTTTTTTTGTAAATATATTATCTCACCTTCAGCATGGTTTTAAAGATAAAAGCTCAACAGTTACACAACTTCTTGATGTTTACAATGATTGGACTTTAGCTTTTCAAGGTAAAAAATCAGTTGATGCAGTTTACTTGAATTTTGCTAAAGCTTTTGATGCTGTATCGCATCAAAAGCTTTTGTTTAAATTAAATAAATATGGAATTTCTGGTAAGCTTCTAAAATGAATAGAAGCTTTTTTAACTAATAGAGAAAAGAAAATAGTAATAAACAATACTTTTTCGCCTTCATACCCAGTTACGAGTTCATTACCACAGGGTTCAGTTTTGGGACCGTTTCTCTTTCTTGTTTATGTAAACGATATAGTCAATTGTGTCCAAAATTCAGAAATTAGACTTTTTGCAGATGATGCAAAGGTTTATACTAGTTTTTCAGACTCAAATGATAATCAAATTAAACTACAAGATGATCTAAATTGCCCAAAAGAATTTCCCAATGGGCCCAAGATTGGCAGCTTAATTTATCTGTAAATAAATGTGAAGTACTACATTTACATATTTGTAAAAATGTACACAAAACGGATTATTACTTAAATAATAAGAAGCTACCTAAAACTAATAAGGTAAAAGACTTAGGTGTGTTCATCACTAGTGACTTAAAGTTTTCAATACATTGTAAAAAAATAGCAAGTAAAGCTTTAAAAACAGTTAACTTAATTTTTAGATGTTTCAAATCACAATCCATTAAAAACTATCTAATTGCTTATAAAAGTTTTGTGCGTCCTACTGTTGAGTACGCAAGTGTTGTTTGGAATCCATATATGGCTAAGGATAAATACATTTTAGAAAAAGTCCAACGTTATTTTACTAAACGAGTTTTTAAGGTTTGCAAATTAAAAGATACTGGATATATAAACAGACTAAATACACTTAATCTAGAAACTTTAGAGAAAAGAAGAGAAAAGATGGATATGTTTGAAACATTTAAAATCTTAAATCAACTTGTAAATTTAAACCCTGAGAAATATTTTGTTCCTAACCCTAATCCAACCAGAGGACATTCAAAAAAAACTCAAAAAAGAACACTCAAGAGTCAATTGCTCAAAATACAGTTTTTTAGTAAAGTTATAAGTAAATGGAATTATCTAAATGAAAATCAAGTCAGTTCTAAAACATTGTACCAATTTAAAAAATCTTTGAAGAATTAACTCATGGTAATAATGACTAAATAAAGAGCTTTACTTTTCTAAAGCCTTTAACATTTTTTTCTAGTAAGTCCAAATCAGCCAGGTCTTCTCTCAACTTTGTGATCTGTGTTTTTGTAACTCAACTGGGTTGAAATCACATTTTTGTTTGTGTTTTCTATTGTTTTCTTGATGTATTACTAGAAAATTAAAAATCTTAAATCTTAAATCCTAAATCCCCAATGTAGTGACAAGCAAGTACTGCAAAATCTCATCAAATTGAACTGTTTGATTTTGCAGCCGATTTTGCAAACAACTTAAATATAATTTTTAATAAAATTAATAATAACAACAACCACATAACAAATTCAATTGTTTTGGGTTGGGCGAAATTACAGGAACTCCTCAATATTGTGCTAAATATAAATGCAGTTCGAAAGGAACAAGATTATGTTTTTTCCAACATACTGAACTAGCATATGTTCTTACGTCTGATGAAGTAAAGATACCCATAAAAGCTTGGGGAATTGTAGAAGCAACCTTCTATGGAAGAAAGACGGACTTACAGCCAGAAACCTGCTTAACTTGTTTAACAGCCTGCATACAATGAGGTTTAAAAATATTTTTAACCGAAGCAATTCATATGATTGAAGCTTGTATAGCACCTTACTGCTACAAAATCAGTTTTCCTAAAATTGAAGAACAAATATTTTTTCTACCAGAAGTGCTTTTTGATCAACATAAAATTACAATAAAAATTTGGAGCCATGGTCTTTTGGAACGAGAACTTGTAACTTCTTGTGAACCTTTACCTTATTGTGACACTATAACCTGTTATTTTTGTTGGAATCGAATTACTTACAGCCAGAAACCTGCTTAACTTGTTTAACAACCTGCATACAATGAGGTTTAAAAATATTTTTAACCGAAGCAATTCATATGATTGAAGCTTGTATAGCACCTTACTGCTACAAAATCAGTTTTTCTAAAATTGAAGAACAAATATTTTTTCTACCGGAAGTGCTTTTTGATCAACATAAAATTACAATAAAAATTTGGAGCCATGGTCTTTTGGAACGAGAACTTGTAACTTCTTGTGAACCTTTACCTTATTGTGACACTATAATCTGTTATTTTTGTTGGAATCGAATTATGAATCCCCACTGTACACTAAAAACAGTTTTACTTGTAGTTTTTGTTATGAATTATTTTTTTTCTGCTAGTTTATACTATACTGGGAAGTTGTTACACTTTTTTATAAAGTGTATTTACTGCTGCTGCATAGGAATTATAAAATTGTTTCAAAAATATTTGTCAATGACACAGACATCAATGTTATCAAAGCAGATTGCACATTTTACCAACATTAGTGACAATAATATTTTTTCTGAAAATATCATCAAGCTGTTCTGAAGTGGATACCTTAACTGCAGAACAAAAAATCGTGAATTCAGCTCTAATGGACAGTCTAAATGTTTTTTTTTTAATCAAGCAACAAGATTAACCATGGTACCTCAAGGTCAAAAAGTGTGTCTTCTAATAAAAGGAAGAAATCAAGAACCACTAGGTACAATTTCAATTCAAACTGAGCATGTTTCCTTAATTTGTCAACCTACTACAGAATATTATTATAGATCGTTTACAATGAATGTTGCATCGCGAAAATGTTGCTCACATTCAGGATCTTGTGTTAATAATAAATGTGGCAATGTACACAAAGACACTTTGCTTTCAGAGTTAAAACATGCCAATAATTACCATGGTTATACAAGATGTAAAGAAAGCTGTGGATGTATTGCCTGTGGATGTTTTTTCTGCACTGCCGCTTGTTTATTCTATTTAATTTACGCAGTACCAAAAACAAAAACTGTTTGTGAAAATATTCTCTTGTCCTGAATGGCGATATAAAATTAATGTTACAATAGAAATTAATAGGCTTAATTAATAAAATTAATAAAATTAATAACATTAATGAACCAACCCAAATTTCAATAATTAGTCTGCATCCAGGAATAACAAAGCATTGGAAACAATTACAACTAACAGTTCTATATGTATCAAAACCTGAATTGCCAGTATTAAGAAAATATTTTTTACCTAATGGAGTCCAAACAGCTTTTGTTGAAGCCACATCTTCTAACCAATTAACTGGAACAGTTAGCCAATTACAGTGTAAAGATCGCGACCATGCAAAAACTTTAGTTGTACTATAGCAAAAGAAGTTGCATTTGTGATAGACAAGAAAACAGTATAAATTGTGATTGTGATCAGCAAGATCTGGAAAATATTGTCACTACAAAAGACAGAATGTTGCCCATAACCTCAAATGGATTTTCCATTTTTGGAAATGGAAAAAACATCTATGCAGAATACCAAGACTCTGCTGCATTTGAAATTCAAATTTCATTAGATGGAATGAGATTTATCAGTAAAACTGAAAATAATAAATGCAAGTTAAGTCCAATTCGGCTAAATGGATGTTATAACTGTTTAAGTGGAGCAAAATTTACTTACTCATGTGTAACAAATTTTGGAAACGCTACGAATCATGTTAATTGTGACACTACATTTTTTTCAGTGTTCTGTACAAGTACCAAGACTTCTACAGCAACAAAGACAATTCCATTAAAACAAGCAAAAAATTAAAAAAGAGTGTCAAGTTTCATGTCCTGTGCGCTGTTTCATAAATGTTACTAACATTTGATTCTTTGTAAATATTTACAAAGAAATGAAATCCTATGATGAAGCATAGGGATTTTTGCAATTAATATTTATGCAAATTTTTGGTTTTTTATAAGTTTTTCCAAAAGTCTATTGCATTTTCATTTCTTTGTAGCTTTCTACAAAAAAGAAATGGACTTCAACAAAAAACAGCATGTTAGGAACTTTTATGAAACAGCGCCCTGGAGGAAGTTCTCAATTTGTTATGGAAGGAATATTACATTTTGTGGAAAAATCACAAATCAACAAAGTAACAAACGTAATCACTGAAAAAAATGTTGATAGTAATTCAATAAATTTTGACTTTTTTAAGAACATATTTGGTGTTCTACATATTATGTGGATTGTTTATGTTATTATTGCAGTTATTATTATATTTATAATGGTTCCCTTTACGCCAATTGTGTTTTATCTTATATATCAAAATATTTGTTCTATTATAAATAAAATTTTAGCACATAAAAATTGTAAAAGCAGTAAAACGGGTAAAAAATCTGTTTAAAATTGCAATAACTACAAATTGTTTTTTAATCTTACTTAAAAATAATATTTAATAAATATTAATACATTTTAATTCTTTAAGCAAATTAGTAAAACGCAACTAACAATTACAGGTTAAGCTACCTAAACAAAATTCAAAATTATGGTATAAAAAATATAATTTAATATATTTAAAAATTGGTTACTTTCTTTCTTAAATTTAGGTTGTGTATTAGAAATTATTGATATATAATACATAAAAAGTATCAAACTAATTAATTAAACTTTAAGATTATAATCATGATAAATATGTATTATTGAAATATATTATATAAATACAATTGATGTTTTGTTATACAAGTGATGTTTTTTTTTGTTGTTGGGAGTGTAACAAAATGCATAATTTACATAAATATTTTAGTTTTTTATGTGTTATAAAACTGTTTGGTTTTTTTTATCTTCTTAATTCTTTAAAGTTCAATTTTGTAACTTGTTATTTTTAGTCTGTTTTGACTATGTGTAAACCTCAGAATTGAGATAACGTTAAAGAAAGTGTTTCGTATTATTCAGTTAGTTTTTAATTGTATACCATCTAGTGTTGTTTGATTTTATATTCTTTTATTTTACTCTTCTTGTTTATTGCACAATAAAAATTATTTACACAGTCCAAACGAAAACCAAAATAGGCTGTAAAAATTGTAAATATAATGAAGATAGGATATGTACACTTTCCTATATTTTCTGATTTCACTGAAATAAACCTTCATTTTTTTAGCTGTGAAACTTAAAATTTCATACCTCACAATCTGGCACCAACCAATTCTTTGCCGAAACTCCCTGGCGCATATTGTAGTGGTACAGAAGAACAATAGAAACTATCAAGAATATAACAGCGAACGCGGCGATTAAACAGATCTGGTAGATGGTTAAGCCCTTGGCGAATAAATCCATTGTAATCCATTCTTCGATAAGCTTGCCTTTGCATGTGATCTTTTTTAAAACTCTGTTTTCAATCTGTTCAACCATGTTTGGCAAAAGCGCGACCATATTAAGATCTGCTGCTATGGATTTGGCTTGTGGAGCCTAAAATTTAACAGAAAAAGGACTAAAACAAACTGATTCCCTGATAAATAGATTTATTGTGGTTACAACCAATGAATTGTTTGCGCTGAAAATTAAAAAGCATAAAATCATGTATAGTTTTTTTATTTTTACCTATTTGATAAAAATTTTAAAGTTTCCGATTAAGCGTATGGTTTAGATATTAAGATTAAAAGGAGGTTCCAGAGTTAAAAACCCAAAAAAATCTATTTTTGTTGATTGGTTGATCCAAAAAACCATGTCATAACATGTTCATATAACCATGTCATTTTCCAATTCTAATACTAAAATTAGAGAAAAACTATTTTGGAAGTGTTTTTTATTGCATTTTATTGCATAAAACATTGTAGCAATATTGCATAAAACACTGTGTTTTACAAATCAAAAGTCGAGTTAAAGGGATGAAATTCTTTACTTTAAAAGTATAGTTCTTTAGAAAAATTTAGGCCTGCTAATTTGTAGTGTTGTGATAACTACTTAAGTATTTAACTACTTAACTACTTAACTACTTAACTACTTAACTACCAAGATTTTGGCTAACTACTTAGCTACCTACTTTCTTTTTTAAAAGTAGTTAACTGCCTTACTTAACTACCTACTTTCAAAAAACAAAGTAGTTAATACAAGTAGTTAACACAGTAGTTAAAAAGTAGGCAGAAAGTAGTTAGCAAAGTAGGCAGAAAGTAGTTAGTGAAGTAAGCAGTCAAGTATTTAGTGTTTTTATACAAATCATGTATAGTTTTTTTATTTTTTACCTATTTGATAAAAATTTTCCGTTTTCCATTAAAGTTTCCGATTAAGCGTATGGTTTAGATATTTAGATTAAAAGGAGGTTCCAATATCAAAAACCCAAAAAATCCATTTTTTGTTGATTTTAAAGTTCATATAACCATGTCATTTTTCCATTATAATACTAAAATTAGAAAAAAACTATTTTGGAAGTGTTTTTTTATTGCATTTTATTGCATAAAACATTGAAGCAATATCGCATAAAACAATGTGTTTTACAAATCAAAACTCGAGTTGAAGGGATAAAATTCTTTATTTCAAAAGTATAGGTCTTCTTTAGAAAAATTTAGGCCTGCTAATTTGTTGTTGAGATGTATTTTAGACTAACTCCCAATTCGAGCAAAATTAGGCAAACAACTTCTTTCCAAACAGTTCAAATCGTAAGCAGAATAAGCGTCTTGCACTGAAACTTATAATAAACGAAAGATGTAGCAGACACTAACATTGCCGACTGTGACTGTGAAAAATAGCGTAATTGATGAAAATTCTTTTAAAAGCAAAAGGCAAAACAACTAGGATTCTATAGACTATAAAATAAGCGTCTTTTACTGTAGGAGAGAGGCCACAAA
This sequence comes from Microlaimidae sp. YZB2_3, assembly GCA_030248175.1. Lineage (NCBI taxonomy): Eukaryota > Metazoa > Nematoda > Chromadorea > Desmodorida > Microlaimidae > Microlaimidae sp. YZB2_3. The sequence continues at coordinate 22,891 of JASAMX010015097.1, forward strand.
AAGTAAAAAAATAAAATTTAAAAAATCGTAGTTTTATTAGTTTTTTTACTTAAAACCTATACGTAACAAAAAATTGCTGCACAATGATATGTTTTGCTACGTTGAAGTACTCGCTACTATAAAATTTGTGCTTTAAAACTAATTTTACAACTGCATAGATTTTATTGATTTTCTAGTTGTAAAACTATTCAAAATATGAAAATTAATTTCATAAAGTCCATTCCAAACATTTTATATAGAAGCATTTTCTGTAAATTAAACATTTAAAAAGTGGGAATCAAATCGCAGAAAACGCTTCTATTTAAAAGTTTTGAATGAACTTTTACAAAAATCGTTTATGACTTTTGCTAGTTCACAATCACTGTTGACGAAAAAACTATTTTAATGATGATTTCTAACTATTGGGATGTTTTACCAAAGACAACATTATTTAGTACAAATAGATATATTTAAGCACTTGACCGTTGTGAAACATATCATTGTGTAGAAATTTTCATTAAGTATAAGTTTAAAGTTAAAAAAAAAATAAAACAAGGATTTTTTTAAAAATTTTATTTTCTTCTTTTTGTACCCTCTCTCATGCACTAAAAGACGCTTACTCAGAACTAAAGAAAACCAAACGTAGCTGCAACAGTTTGCCCACATAACTAATTTAGACACGCTCTCATGATTTTTATGCGGAGAAATTTTTTTGTTCGCACAAGTTCAACAATTTTTAGAAAATTCAATGAGTCTCAAATGTTAAGGTTTCTCCTGATAGTTTTCACTGCAAAGCGTTCAATAGTAAACCAATTGCAGAACAGCAAAAACTACGTTTTTTTTACTAACATAAAATTATTTGTGAATTATTGGTATTATATTTTAGAATATCTAAATGACAACATATTTGACAAATCGACAAAAAGCAAAAAAAACAAATGATGTTTTTGTTTTTAATTTATGTGAATGAAATTACAAAAAATCTAAAAAAATTATTAAAATGAAAATTTTGTGCCATGAGGGTTCGACCTCCTCACCTCTGTCAAAGTGTCCACGCCTTAACCGATTGCGCCACGACACCATGGTAAATCAAGTTCAAAAACACATATATAAACAAATACTCTGTAATAAATCGAACCTAATTGGCTAATAAAGTGACGTCAGATTCTCGTGCCTTGAATGGGTACTTAATGGGGGGCATTTTTATTCAACGAACAACTGTTGCAGCCATGTTGGGTTTACCTTTAGTCTATATTAACGAAATCAGTAATGTTAGTACGTGATATACTTTATGTTGGTAATAAGTTTCAGTGCAAGGTGCCAATGGCCTGCGTTTTAGTCGAATGAAGCTTACATTTAAAAATAATATTTGTTACAAAATCCATAAAAGTTTACTTTCAGACACCAACGAACTAATTGCACAAAATACTTCATCTGTTCACATGTGATACCGGGACTGGTGCTCATATTGACGACCATGTAGTTGAGGGCTGCCAGTGAATACGCTCCTGAAGTTGGAACATCAACTAAGTCAACTGTCATTCGCTGAGAAACTTGATTGGTCCGGAACTCTGAGGCAATATCCACCCCATGAGCAATCTGAAGAAGTAATTGTTTTGCAAAAACTGATCGTTATTAATTAGTCACAGTCAAGGATTCTACAAAATTAAGAAACTTGTTTGGTCCTGAAGTTCAAGGCAAAACCCATCACATTGGCAAGCTGAAGAAGTAATTGCATTGCAAATATTAGTAGTTATTGTACTTAGTCACAATTCAAGAACTACATTGGACAGAAACTTTCAATAAATTAATTAAGAAAGAATGTTTTGAACGCTATATCCAATTCTAACATACCTGCAGATTAAATTCTACACCAAATTTCAATGTTAATAACTGAAAATTACATTAATTATTTATAAATAATTTTTTAGATTATTTCTTGCATTTATTTACAGTTAAGTTTTCTATATGTGTAAAATCAGTAACGCTCATTGGATAAATGTTTAGAATATTATTAGAAGCACAATTGAGTTACATCAGTAATTCAGCATTTGTTTTGTGCATGCTAACAGTATAAATTTGCTACAAATTTTATCCAAACCACTGTATCACCATTAAGTCTTCTAGTAGTACTCGTCATTGCCATTTTTCATATTAGTATTGCTCACTTGTGTTGCATTCATGTAGTAATAGATCTTGAAAAACTGCTGGACAAAGCTTCATGCATGAAATAATGTTTGCATGGAGCTGAATAAATGCAATTCCTCGTGATGCAGTATTCCCTCCATGGAGCTAAATGCATGGATTTGCATGCATAACGTTCTGAATCATGGTTTTATTGCATGAATGAAGCTAAATGCATAGTTCACTGCCTGCATGACGTACTGCCTCCAAACATTTATACAAGCATGGCGTTGCTTACATGTAGTACTGTCACGGCATTTCTGAACGCTAATTTTACATGTCAGCAATCCCAATTTATTCTGACCTGAAGACTGCCAGTTTTGAAAGTTACGTATTACAAACTGTATAAGAAGAATGATTAAAATGTTTTAAGATGTGCAGATAAACAAATAAACGATTTATTAATGTTTGAATCACTCTTTATTTAAAAAAACGTATCGTTTTACGGTTTAGTCTTCCAAATTAAAAAAAAAATCCATATTTTTTCAGGATCCTCACTTACCCGTTCTGGACTGATCATTTCTCCAAACTTGTTTTCGATGGTAGCGATGGTGATTTTCCATTGCAAAGCCTCCGCCACAGACAGGTAACCTATGCTGTACGGGAGACTTTGTATGGCAGCAGACATCCCTTTGTCGCTAAAAGCGTAGATATTGACGGAATTATTAGGCCACGTTTTGCTGGGCCCTTCAATTTTCTCCAGCTCAGGATTGTTAAATTCGCCTCTAAAGATGTATAATATTCATTCCTAGAATTTAAAACCCATTTTTTTAACCACCTTGCACATCAAGTACTGTGCTAGTAACTATTTGCTGTAGTTTGTATAATGAGTGCCTATTTTTGACTCCTAAAAAATTTAGCCTGATTTTTAGACTCATAAAATGTCTCACAAAATTAAGGCGAAGAAAAAAAACAGCTTCTGTAAGTGAAAAACAACTAAAAAGGCCTAAAAAACTTAAGCATAATAAAAAACAAGTTTTGTTTTTTACTGTTAAAATGCACTTGTAGCCTCATAGACAATTTAATTTTAAGAAGAAAGACGATATAAGTGGTTTGAAAGCAAAAAAATTTTTATAAGTTATTTCTTATTGAAGTCGTTTTGCAAAATGAAAACCGAACAGATTCAAAAACAATCAAAATTGAGGACAGCAATAAGCAGCAAATCCACATCCATAGTCACGTTTGTCTTATTTTTTATGCTTTGGTACGTTTTGTATGCAGATTTCTGTTGGTCTTCCATTAACTACGGAATAAGTCACAGTCACCTATATTTTCTAATGTCTGCACTCTGCGGCATATTTTGCTGTAGTGAGTGCTAAATATGGAGACAACGGTTTGCGGAGCAGATGTTCTTGGAAAAAAAAGCCGAAGTGGGCAATAAAAACAAACAAAATATATATTTTCAACTAATTTCTAACAAATATATTACATGGTTATTTTTATAAAATAAATAATTATTTGGAAAAACAAGATTTAAAAAAATTTAGTAATTAAATATAAAATATTGGACAAGCTAGAAATTTTTTTTTAATGGTCGGTAATTCAAGAATATGAGGAATCAGAGTCTTCCAAGGTGAAATTAAGGGCATAACCGCTCTCCGCCAGGAAGAAATAAACAATAAAACCCGGAGCGAGAAAAATTAAAAAAAGTTTCAGCGGTAATGTAACCAATATATTTAATTGCGTCATGTGTTTCTCTGCACATGATATTTTCTCAAAAAACTAGGGTTACTTTACCACTCATCTATTTTCACCCTGATAGAATTACCATTAAAGCTAAAGTCTTCCAGGGTGAAATTAAGGGCGTAACCGCTCTCCGCCAGGAAGAAATAAACAATAAACCCGTGAGCGAGAAAAATTTAAAAAGTTTTCAGCGGTAATGTAACCAATTATTATTTAATTGCGTCAGGTTTCTCTGCACGTGATATTTTCTCAAAAAACTAGGGTACTTTACCACTCATCTATTTTCACCCTGATAGAATTTTTAGGACTGTGTGAAGTTGAATTTTTACGGTAAATATATACTTCAGAGTTAATAGGGCCTGACATTTTTAGTATTGGCGGCCCGGCGCTTTGACTTTTTAGGAAAAAATAGTATTAAATATTAAAACTACTTAGTTTTGGTCGGGTCGGGTCAAGTCAAGCTAAAAAAATATTTTTGAACATTTTCTATTAAGTTACAATTTATTAAATAGGGATTCCAGATTATACTGCCATATTTTAGCAGCTGTATGATTTGATTTAAAAATTTTTATGCTTAGATTTAATTTTTCACTCATTTAGCAGTAAATAGGCAAAAAATTGTTGATCGCGCTTGGAGCTTCGATATATAATTACCGAAATTAGCTTTCCAAATATCGCTGAACTGGCTCATTCCTTTGGTGAAAGTGGACGTTACACCCGCTTCGTCTCTACGGGCGATGACAATGATGGGTTTGTGAGGCATCTGGACCTGCATGTTCATCTCCTGCACTGTACTTTCATCCCAGTATCTAAAAACGAGTCCTTTTTTTAAATCTTTGAATTTAAGTTTGATATAGTTCCAGACGAGCATTTTTTACTCCAGGGATAAAAGGGCAGAAACTAAAAAAACAAAAAAAACTTAATTTACTTAGTGTCTTTAGAGTGCAGTCCTATGTGTGGTAATGTTATTTTTTCGCTGCGCCTTTAGTGAAATATAATGTTTTAAACATAAAATTTAAAAGTCCAAATCATTTTTGCAGAATATAATCCATGTAGATATGATTCTGACCTGTTTATTTATTAAGTGATATTTTTTGTTTTTGTTGCATATTCAGTGTTGCTTCAATGAATTCACGCTTTAATTATTTAGGAAAATAACATAGTAAAAAGCTTGCATTAGTAAATCATTAGTAGTAAGCAAACAAATAGTAAACCGGAGAAACAAATTGTTATCATTTTAAAAACTAGTAAACGTAAAAGTGAATGCCTAGTTCATACTAGGGTTGTTGTTGTTGCATTGCCTGAAACTTATCTTCCCTATGCAAATTATGCAAAGGGCAGGCGCTAATACAAGTCAGGAGAAGCGAAAAAATTTCACTCCCATGGTTGAAACTTTTTGTCCAACATTATTAACGATGTTGGCAACCTTCACCGCATTCAGTGTTTACCCATTCTGAGATCTTCGTCTAAAGGATTTTTTAAGTCGCCTTATATTGATCTTACTATTTAACGTCGTACATGGGCAGAATAGGTGTTCCTGCAAGGCCAGTGGTACAAATTCCACACACAACAGAGTTGTATTTGTCCACTAGTTTGCTAGATGGAAAACTGCCATGTGTGGCCAACGTACAACAACCTTTTCCTAGCCATGCTAGGACTCATTTCTATGAGTCAATCCATGAGTCATTTCCATGAGTCAATCCATGACTCATTTCTATGAGTCAATCAATGAGTCTAGCCATGCTAGACTCATTTCTATCAGAGAAAAGATACAGCAACCAGGTGGTAACTGTAGGCCATTTGGGTGCTGCCGAAGGGTCAGCACGGTCCTGGTAGCTCAATGGCACTCATACTAGGGTGAGAAGTGACAAGTGACAACACGTTCACACTGCAGTAATGCAATGGTATAAACGCACAAGAAACCCTTTGTCACTTGTCATTTCGAAGTAAAATAGCTTTAGTATTTTTTTTTGTTTTTAAATACCTGATAGTCCCGTTGTAAATTCCAGTCACTAATCCTCGATTGAGGCGCACACTAGAAATCCCAGGAAGATTGAAACCTACCACAAGACCTCTAAATGTTTTTTTTAAAATTATTCTATTATACTTGCAATTTGTAATTTAAACAATTTGTGCCCGTTCACGTTAAATGGTGTGCAAATTAAAAAATTTATATCAAAAAATTTAAAGAAATTTTTGGCAATTTTTTTTTAATTTTTGCTGTAAATTTCAAAATTTTTACCGAAAGTTTTAAAAGTTTTTCGCCAAACCAAAATTTTAAAAATTTTTGCCAAAATTTGCGTCACAATTTTCGCTAAAATTTTTGAAGTTTAAAAATTTTCACCGAAATTTCAGAGCTATCGTCGAAATTTTCGAATTTTTTTTAAATTTTGACCAAACTGTTTGCGGAGTATTTTCATATTTTTCAACAAAATATTAAAAAATTTCACCGCACGGGTATTTTCTTGAAAATAAGACTTGCGCAGCGACAATTGGAAACAGTTGAAGTTCAAAGTACTCTTCGTAATCCTTTTTCGACTATTCAACAAAACCCAAACAAATAGTATTTGGACATCATTAACTGTTTATTGAACAAAAAAATTCGACAAAATTTTTAAAATTTTACAAATCTTAGACCTTCAAAGTTTTCTTCTAATTTTTTTAATTTTCCCAATTCCTGTTGAAATTTTCGAAATTTTCTTAATTTTTTTTCAAACTTTTTGCCAAAACAGTGTTAAAAAAAACCACTTACCCGGCGATAATCGGGAAGAGCTGAAGTTCCGGATATTCCTCATAATCTTTGTCGGTCAAATCTGAATCCAGCCCGGCAAACAGTATTTGATCGTCTTCTGCCGTTTCACTGTCTGATATTATCGATTCACCTAAACAGTTATTTAATAGATATAATATTTTAATTAAGCAAAATCAATATTGAAAGCGCTATTAATGGTAGTAAATATATTTATAAAATTTTGTACATTTAGTGCAATAAGTTAAATAAACTGCATTTAATTTTTTTAAAATTTTTTAACCGCATTACAAACTGGGTAGTTTATACTGTACGTGTCAAAATTGCTTAAATCTAAAGAAATATCAAGTAAATGTATAAAACTCCGAGTGCAAGTAAAGGTTAATAAAATTTCAAAATTTGTTGCTAGGCGTTTTTCAAGCTGCTTGTGCTTAGGTGGAAAATGCTTGTGCTTACCTAAAAAATGAAAATTATAGTGTGGGGCCGAAAATATAATGAAGGGGGCGAAAATATCATGGCTCAACATATGAGGAAATCGCCGGAGATTGTGCTTAGGCGGTTCAAAAACCACCATCATATCTAGGTATTGCAAAATGAGAACATACAATGTATTTTATCCAAAACCAATAATTTTTTAATCTCAGGTAAGTTAAACTGGGTTGTGGAAAGTTCGTTTGTAACTGTTAATTCTTTTAATTCTTAGATTGAAAATAGCGCTCACAATAACTGAACGTGATAAACGTCTAATGAACTGCGCAATCCCATGCTCATGCAATATAAACTACACCGTATGCAGATTATTTTATATAATGAATTGTATTGATCCTACCTTTAATCTTTTGCAAAGCCAAATAGGACCCGATGCCTTTGTAGACCACGGTAACCGGTCTGGCAATGGACCATATTTGGAACCACTTGTCGTACACCGGTTGAGCGAAACCTGCGCCGGCTCCACGGATAAGGACCTGACCTAAATAGAAAAAAAAATTTCATATCTGTGTATCGTGTGTAACAACTCCTGTTGTGTAAAAGTTAAAAAATAAGACGCCTTAGAAACACGAGTTTTAATATGTAAAGTTGATGAGTGACGGTGTAATGCAGCACGTCAATCAATGAGGTACTGAGACTGGAAATTTTATTGTATGGTATTTTCTCGCCGATTTTTCAGCCAAAAACTTAAATATAGCAATTTGTTTTAATTTCTTCTGTCAAAAACTCCAATTACTCGGCCTTATATTTCTGCACGTTACATCTGCCACCTTGTCATAAACTACAATTTTAACGTATTAAAATTATACAAATCTTGAATCAGTAAGCCTGGGAAGAGGGAGAAATCAGTTACTTTATACTTGAAATTGATACCTTGATTGTTAAGATTGAAGCAGTATTTCTCCAGATATTGCATTTCCCGTACAAAAAACCCGCGATTTATTCGCTAAAAACAGGAAGTGACGGAAAAAACGTTGGGCAAACTTTTAATCAAATCACTGCCGTCGTTTGGTATTTTTGACGAAAAAATCGCGGGTTTTTTGTAGGGGAAAAACACTTGAGCGCTGAGCAAAGCGAAGAGAGAAAATCTTTAAAAAATGCTGTTTCTAGACCCCCAAAATTTAATCCTTGCCGACCCAAAAGGGGGTATAACCCCGAATTTTTATTTTTGCCGACCCAAAAAAGGGGGTCTAGACCCCTAGACCCCCTTGTTACGCCCATGCTTGTGAGTATATATGTAGTGAAATTAAATCAATAAATGGCTATTATAATTCCTCTCCATTTTAATTTAATTTAAATGGTTACAATGCTATTATAATGAAGAGTGTCATTTAAAGGAAGGGGGTTCATTTAAATGGTCTACTTTTACTTACTTTTTATATAGGGGTTGCTCATTTTTTGGTATATTAGATATTTTTTGTAATTTTACAGGAGAATTTCAATTAAAATTGTGCGCTTATTTTGTTTTTGTAAAATTTTTTTAATCTAATCTTTTACAAAATATACAAAAACCAATCAATTTTAGAATATATTTGTTGTTGCAAATCATCACTTTGATAAAGATAAATTGTTAAAAAAGGGTATTTAATATCAAAGCGTTTTTGTCCAAAAACTTTCTTTTTTGCTGCTAAGTATTGATTGCTATTAATTTAAAAATTATTTACATTAAAATAGTTGTGCGGTATTTCAAGATTATTTTTAGAGAAGTTTTTATATGTTTAATTTAAACCATCTTGTTTTCCATAAACAGTGTTTAAAGCAACTATAACAGCTTGTTATACCAAAAACAAGACAGAAATTAGGGGGTGTTGGATGTTTCCCCCAGTTTTGCCCCGAGTTTTTTTATTTACAAATTTTTAAACTTAAGCAAAACAGTACAAAATCTTTCTGGCCTAAAAAAAAACAATTAGCAACAAAAATTGTTAATCTAATCAACTAAAACAAAATTATTAAACTATGGAAAAGGGTTATTTCAACTTACGTTCCCTAAAGGAGATCTCCTTTGGCGTTTGGCCTAAGTGGGGCGACACTTTGCATTTGTGTATGCAATCATATGCTATATAAGAGAAGGCGAAATGACTGTTAGTTATTCTGAATCATTGAATGAATCTCTAAACCCGGTTCACACTGCTGCGATAGGCGACAAGCGATTGGCGATAGGCGATAGGCGATAGGCTCCTGTCAGTTCACACTGCTGCGATAGGCGATAGTAAATTGCGACAGGCGACTGGCGACAGGCGATAGTGGTTGGATCAAAGTTCTAATCTTATCGCAATTTTGTGATAGGCGACACCGCAAAACACATGCAGTTTCAGCATGTTACCTGTGAAATTAGTAAATTCGCAAAATTATGCAGAGAGATAACGCTTCCTTGAATTGAAGTTAAATACACACAACATTTTATTTTGTTTTTTTGCGTTCGGCCGAAATTTTTTGGAAAAATATGGGTAAAAATTGGCGTGGTAATTTAATTTAAAATTTGAGGAATTAAAATTTTGAGTTGATAATTTAAAATTCGAGAAAACTTAACTTAACTATCGTTTTCAATCATTGGTTGATTCCCAAAAGCATTTTTGAAAATTATTATTTTCAAAATAAATTCAAACTTAAGTTTAAAAATTGTATACGTTTCATAAAACTTATACAAACATTTGTTTAAAAGTACGGTCGCTTTTGTTGAATCATCCCAATGTATGTATAAAACTAAGATTCTCAAAGTTACAAAGAAAAACTGATTTACAAAGAATGGACTTTAAAAAAGAAATCCAATGTTCTCAATTTTATGAAACAACGATGTTGCTTTGAAAAATACCGTAATTTAAAACACGAAAAGGTCATACTTAAACTGGAGATGTTTCTGCCCTTGAAAATCATCCTTCCCGAAGATAGTTCCAGAGTTCTGGAACTGCGCCCCTTAAACGAGTGATATCAAGCTTATTTAAGCTGGAAATATATTTATAATTTCTTGAATTAAAGAATAATATTCTTTTTTCGAACCTTGTTTTAGTTAATAAGGAGCACCCGCTTTTCATTTTTTGTCGCCGCCTTTAAATAACTGAACGTAGTGCTGTAATATCAGCTAAAATTGCGGCTGAATACGACATATTTTTGGAATTAAAAATTAAAAAAACTTTTTAGCACTGTTTAAAATTGAAACAATACACTATCGCCTGTCGCAATTTCTTTCAGTGTGAACTAAAGGCGCTATCGCCTGTCGCCTATCGCCTGTCACCTATCGCCTGTCGCCTTTCGCCTATCACCTATCGCAGCAGTGCGAACCAGGCTTAACATCTCACAGTGGGGGCAAAATGAATGCTGAACGTTACATGACACAAATCATTTAATTATAAAATTTTATGTAATAAAATTACGTAATAAAACAAGGTTTTTACTAATTGGCTAATTTAAACTATGATCCAAATCCAAAGGACAATTTTAGCATACTGAGAACTTTAATGTTTTATATTAGTGTAATATAGGTTTAGCCTGGGCACTTTATGCTTCCACCTAATAGTTTAAAGCAGATTATATGTAAAATAGCTTTATATTTCATTTATACATAGCTTATTCTTTTTCCCATAAACAGTGTTTAAAGCAATATAACAGCTTGTTATACCAAAAACAAGACAAAAATTAGGGGGTGTTGAATGTTTCCCCCCAGTTTTGCCCCGAATTTTTTATTTACAAATTTTTAAAATTAAGCAAGAGAGTACAAAATCTTTCTGGCCTAAAAAGAACAATTAGCAACAAAAATTGTTAATTTATTCAACTAAAACAAAATTATTAAACTATGGAAAAGAGTTATTTCAACTTACATTCCCTAGAGGAGATCTCCTTTGGCGTTTAGCTTAAATGGGGCGACACTTTGCATTTGTGTATGCAATCATATGCTATATAAGAAAGAGCAAAATGACTGTTAGTTATTCTGAATCATTAAATGAACCTCTAACATCTTACAGTAGGGGCAAAATGAATACTGAACGTTACATGACACAAATCATTTAATTATAAAAATTTTATGTAATAAAATTACGTAATAAAACAAGGATTTTACTGATTGGCTAATTTAAACTATGATCCAAATCCAAAGGGGAATTTTAGCATACTGAGAACTTTAATGTTTTATATTAGTGTAATATAGATTTAGCCTGGGCACTTTATGCGTCCACCTAATAGTTTTAAACAGATTATATGTAAAGTAACTTTATATTTCATTTATACATAGCTTATTCAGAATCAGGGATGAACAACAGATTCCAGGAACTAACCGGTCTTACTCGCCGCAGATGAGTCAGAGCTCCTCCAAAAAAATGGTGGGCTTGGTTTATTCCAAATCTTAATGGGTATTGGGAATAAACCAAGCCACTGGACGTGAATTAAAACTATGTGCTAGAAATGAAACATTAGCTTTCTGGGTTAAAAAAAACAGGAAAATAACAAATATTTAATTTTTTTAAACATAATTGAATTCAACTGGTGGATATGTGGGGTACGTCCTATGCACTACAAAACAAGTCAATGCTCCTCCAACAATGTGATTGGCTCGGTTTATTCCAAACCTTAATGGGTTAGGAATAAACCGAACAAGCAGACGTGAACTAAAACTGTCTACTAAAAATAAAACATTAACTTTATAAGTAAAAAATCAAAGCCACGCTCCTGTTATCTTGGAGTAGGTTTTGGCCCTTGCTGTAAAAGAACTTAAACCATTATTCACAAATGCACACAACAAAAACGAAAACAACAATAAAAATGTTAACGCAACCATTCATGAGCCTAATATACCGTCTTCCTGAAAAACTTTAAAGCTTAAAACTTCAAATCATATTATTTAAAATAATTTCGCAGTAAAATAGATTTTATGGAAATTAAGTTTCAATATTAAGACAGACGTGCTTCACTAATCAGATGCTTAATGTTTAGTATAAAAAATTTGGAAAAATCTTCAATTGCTTATTTTTATATGATTTTAAAGCAAAAGCTTAAAATAGAGAAAAAGCATCAGCATAAAATGTTAACGCAAGCAATAAAAATGTTAACGCAACCATTCATGAGCCTAATATACCGTCTTCCTGAAAAATTTTAAAACTTAGAACTTCAAATCATATTATTTAAAATAATTTTGCAGTAAAATACATTTTATAAAAATTAAGTTTCAATATTAAGACAGACGCGCTTGACTAATCAGATGCTTAATGTTTAGTATGAAAAATTTAGAAAAATCTTCAATTGCTTATTTTGATTATGATTTTAAAGCAAAAGCTTAAAATAGAGAAAAAGCATAAGCATAGAGAAAAACATATATATATATATATATGTATCGTTATTTTTATATATTTTCTTATTAAAATTAGACTTTATTTTTGACATTTAAGAAAATTGTTTCATTTAAAATGAAACTAATTTGTGTTAAATGAGGTATTTTAAAATGATTGTATATCTATTTTTAAGATTATTTTTTT
>JASAMX010015098.1:0-23479 GCA_030248175.1 Microlaimidae sp. YZB2_3
GGTACAAGTTCCATACGTGTACCAAAATTCGATTTGAGCGATTCAAAAGTAATTACAAATTGTAAAACATCTTTATAGCATAAATCGAACACTCAGACCTCATTTTTGTGGTTATTTTTTGGATTTGAGCTTTTAATAAAAAGTTATGAGCCAATTTGTGCCCAAAAAATGCCGTTTTTTGGCATGTACAATTTATGTTATTAAGAAAATTTTTTCATTAAGCCTTTAATCAAATTAATATTAATTTTTTCATATTTAAAATAATTAAAATTCGTTTTTTCGTGTCTGTCAGTTACCAATATACTTTTATTTTTTTTTAATGGTAACTACCAATTTTTTATAGTAACCGTTCAAATACCCACCAAATTTAAATTGTGAAAAAATTCAAATATTTGAAAAACAACTTATTTTAATAAAAATCAATTATATTACAATTATTTGATTTTTAGGCTTTGCTTAGGCTTAGAAACAATAAATCTAAGTAAAAAACTAAGTTTAAATAAGCGTTTAAAGTCAAACAAATTTTCTTGTCCATGTTTTTGGTGGTCCATGTGACTTTCAAATTCTTAATTTTAATTTTTTTGAAAATTTTTGAGTTTTAGCATTGTTAAAACATAGTTTTTAATTTAGTTTGTTGGTTTACAAATTTTTTTCTTATCATCATAAATTGCACATGCTTAAAAAGGTCATTTTTTGGGTATAAATTGGCTCATAACTTTTTACCAATAGTTTAAATCTCAAAAATAACCACAAAAATGAGGTCTACGTGTTCTATTTAGGCTATAAAAATGTTTTACAACTTGTATTTACTGTTAAATTGGTCAAATCGAATTTTGGTACACGTATGGAACTTGTACCAACTATGACTACTGGTGCTCATAAGCCGTTTTCCAGATAATAAATAGAGAGTCCAAAAAGCTCCATACAAAATCAATTTTTTTACTATTTTCACTTTTAATTTTAAGACTATTTTGCTTTAAATTACGTGTTTTTTGGTTATTAAAAACCAATATATACCTTTGTGCAGTTTTTACTGTTTATAAAACGTGGTTTTTGTGGTTTTGTGGCAGGCTGCCGCCAGAGGTGTTGGCCGCTTAACGCACACCGATTCACCTCTCTCTGACAGCAGCACCTTAGTACATTACTATAAAAGGAGGGACTAGATATAAATAAAACCAAACTTGTGGCAGGTTTTTTGTAGAGGGTTAGTAGGGGTTAGTAGAAGTTAAAAAAATACTTGATAAATATATTTTCTAAAGTTTATAATTGTAAGAAGTACAGATAAATTAGAGTCCCTATTAGTTGTTGATACACCGTGGAACTCCAGGTGTTTAGGATTGACGCATTCTTAGATTCAGTTTTGTTCTGCTTAATCTTGCCTGAGAATTAAACAAAATATTTGACTTGACCTGAAAAACTAAAAAGAAAATAAAAACATATAGCCAATGAAACACAAAGTACACAAAATTATAATAAGATAGAAACCTACCTGTTACTGCCTGCAGAGGCAAAAGCAAGACAGAATACAAACATACAATACATGTTCATTCAAGGCAAAAATGCAAAAAATAGAGTAAAATTGCATATACTTGAGCACAAAACACACACACACATAAACAAGCGCACATAAACAACCAGAAATACACCATAAATGCACCCTAAATACCACTATTACCCTTATAATTACGCAATACGAATACATACATGGAACAAACAAGCGCACATACACATAGACTGGCGCATATACACGCGGACACACACACACACCCATGAGCGCATGTATAGATAGACACGGATAAATAAACACTACCGCGTAAGCACACGCCTAACCACACGCACACACACAAACACACACACACACACACACATACACACACACACACACACACAAACACAAACAACACACGCATGCACATAGGTCACCGACCTTCGACGGCTCAGGGGGGGGGTCCACACCCCGGGGTGTGGAGGTTTTTGACCTCCAGGGGGGGGGGGTCACACCCCGGGGTGTTTTTTTTGAAAAACAGGGGGGGGGGGGCACACCCCGTACCATTTTTTTGACCAAAATTGACAATTTTTTGACGAAATTTGACCATTTTTTAAGCATTTTTTGGGATGGCCTGGTTGGGGGGGGTGGTAAAAATGGGGCCTAGGGGGGGGGCAGGGGGTCAAGGGGGGCGGTGGGGGGGGGAGGGGTCAAAATGGGCGCCATGGGGGGGGGGGTCGGTGTGGGTGGCGGGGGGGGGGGGGCGACCCCCCCCCACACCCCCCCCTTCGGTACCTATGCGCACGCACGCACACACACACATACACACACACACACACACGTACACACACACATACACACGCACAAACAAGACTAACCCCACATACAATTTAAGAATGAGCTTAATAGTAAACAACTAAGCAATACCAAAAACAAGAGGGCCAGCAGTACAAAGTGATTGAATATTTGATTAAATTTGGTTTTGATTATTAGCTGTAAAAGGTGAGTGTTTAGAAAAATACAGCAAATTTAAATTTTTTTGTGATAAAAAAAATATTATAGAGTACTATAGGTGCTGCGTACCGAGCCACTTAATGACTGAGTCAATTAAGTGTAGCAGCTAAGGCAGAAACACACCAAAAAAGGTATGTTTCGCCTTTTACGGAAATTTTCTGCGATTTTATAACGGTAATAAACCATTTGTCAACCCTCCTCCTTACGCCTGGAATTTAGACAGGCGCTCCTGGCTTGGGACAGGCACCAACCCTACAGTGCAGTCGGTGGCGGAGTTTTTATAAAACGTAAATGCAAAGCATAAAATAACGGTGAGAGAACCATAGATGTTTTTGGTCGTGTCCGCTAGGGGGGGGGGGGGGGGGGTCCACCCCCGGGTGGAAGGCCAAAATTTTTTAGGGGGGGGTCCGGGCCCCCGGGGTTTTTAGGGGGGGTCGACCCCGGGTGCGAGATTTCAAATTTAGGGGGGGGGGGGTCAGGGGGGTCCAATTTGTCAGCAAAATTTTTTAAACTCCATACGTTTAGTGTTTTTAGGTCTAATAGTGAATTTTATGTATTAAAACAGCCTATTTAGGCCTAAAAAGTGTATTTAAACACTGTTTTTAACTAAAAACCCGTGTTTTTGACAGTAAATAAAAAATATACTTCCAAATTGGTCGGGAGGGGGGGGGAGGGGGGTCCAGCCTTCCAGGGGGGGGGGTAGGTCGGACCGCTCTTGAGCTTGGGGGAGGGGGGGCCCCCCTGATTTTTTCCAGGGGGGGAGTCCAAAATTTTGGCTCTAGGGGGGGTGCACCCCTTTGTCCCCCCCCAAAAACATCTATGGAGAGAACTGCAAAATAACCCCATTCAAAAAAAGTGCCAGTCCATATATACACTAGTGCATGTATTAATAGGAAACCCATGCACGGACGTTTAACTAATAAATTAAAAATAAATTAAAATATAATGAATGAATTTTTATTTTAGTAAAATATGATACTAATTGTAATAAAAGAGTTGATATGTAAATATAAGCAAGGAAATATATTCAAAAAGAATATTAAATTGATTTTTTTTTGTTTCAAACGTTAATTGGTAGAAATTTGCACTGTTAATTTTAATATTTTTTAAAAATTTAATTGGCACTAGGTCACTGCAGCAGTGGCGTGCCCAGAATTTCATTTGGGGGGGGAGTCCAGGTAGTATATACTAACCCTGAGGGGGGTCTGGGGGCGTCATCCCTCAGTAACGGGGGCTTGGGGGCAAGAGCCCCCAGCGGGGTCAAGGGGTAGAGCCCCTTGTCAAGGGAGTCTGAGGGGCAGAATGCTCCCCGGGGAAAAATTTTAATTTAAGGCGCTAAAATACACTAGAATTTTTAGTTTCAGATGATAATTAATATAAAATTTAAGGTTTTTTATCACTATACATTTAAAACATGTGTTTAAACCGTTGATAAAAGGTTAATAGTGTTTATAGTAGTTTTATTTAACATGATGACTTAACTATTGAGCGGCAATATCGATTTGAAATCAAAAAACCAAGATAAATTGTCAATTTAAACCACCCGCGAAGCGAAGAAAATTTGGTTTTTTGACTATTAATATCTTTTTGGAAAGCACCAAGTTTCTGTATTAATATTAAAAAAAAATTTTCTCCCAAAATTCAAAAAACGTAAGGGCCCCCCTTACAAAAAAATCTGGCTTCGCCAGGTTTTTTGGGGCAGGGGGGGGGGGGAACGGCCGCCCCTCCAGCCCCCCTGGGCACGTTACTGCACTGCAGCACAATAAATCGAAATTTTATGAAGGCTGCAGTTTTTTTCTAAATTTAAGATCACTGAGGTGTTGATTGTTGGTTAAATAAAGATCGCTGGGCTGATTGTTGTTTTGATTAAGGCCGCCAAGCAGGTTTTTTCAGCTCAGGCAAAAATCAATAAAATATATTTTCATCCAAAATTTCAATTATTGCTACAAATCGAATTTTTAATTTTATTTTTCAATGTTTAAAGAAGTAGGGTAGTTTTTTGTTTATACTGATATGTCCATGGCTTTGCAATAAACTTTAAAGTAAAACTAAAAGTTGCGGACAAGTCTAAAGTTTAAATGTATGCCCTTAAAAGTCTATATTTTAAAAAACATCCTTCTAAAACCATGGTCACAAATAGGTAAAAACCGCTATTTTGTATAGGGGATTTTGAACTCCCCCTTGATATATTGAGAACGGCTATCAAGCGCGAGAATAAAAAAAAGGGAAAAAAAGGAAAAAAAAGCTAAAATAAGGTAAAAATAGGTCGAAAATGACTTAAAATGCATTGAAATAGGATAAAAAAATGCAAAAAAATTTGCGATGATGGCGTCATAGCAGGTAAATAATGGCGTCATAATTTTTTGGGTACTTTTTCATTTTTCCGCGGGGGGGGGAGGCGAATCCTCCAATAAAGCGGAGGGGGGATTTTCAGACCGTGCACAGGTCTGCTTAAATATTGTTATTTTTTGCCTATATTTTACCATATATTATTGCCTTCAAAACATAGGTGAGAAAGGGAGGGGGCAGGATAGGCCCAGTCCACCCCCACTAGCTTAAAAAATTTGGGAGCCCTCCCCAAAGACAAAAATCCCAAGCCCCCCTCCTCCTAAATTTACCAACAAAATAAAGTAGTATAACTATATTTTTACATAGTTAAAAGTCTGAAAAACACAAAAAAAAGGTAAAATTCGATAGAGACATGACAAAAAAATAGACAAAAAACTTGTTTGGTTTTAAAAGTTATATTAAACATAGTTTCAAATAAATTTAATATTCCCATGATTAATTTGGTATTCAAAGAAGGTAACAAAATTCCTTATTATTATTATTTTAATACCTTTTTGTTTTGTATATTTCATTATATTTTAAATAAAGTAAATATGACAAAACCCCTTTTTAAAATTATTAAACAAATTTTGTGTTCTTTTAAATTTGTATTTATTTTCAATATTCCAAAAAAACTTTTAAATGCAAATTAAAATTATTTTGTCAAAAACAATTTTAATAACATCACAACATACATAATGTATGAAAGGAAAGGTAGGGTAGTGCACAAGTTTATTATGTTTATTATTTTATAAGGAGGAGGTTTTATTGGGGGGGGGGGCACGTGGGCAATTGTTTTTAAAAGGGGGGCGGGGGGCAAGCAAGAAAAAAAAAGAAAAATAGCAAAATTTAAGTAAAAATATCTGTAAATAGGCTTAAAATACACTAAAATAGGCTAAAAAACTACTAAAAATTTGCGATGAGGGTATCCTAATAGCAGACCTGTGCATGATCTGGAAATGCCCCCCGTTTTATGAGAGGATTTGCCCCCTCCTCGTTTTATTGCCCTCTCCCCCGCCAAAAAATGAAAAAGTACCCTAAAATTATGACGCCATTTTTGACCTATAATGACGCCATCATCACAATTTTTTGCAGCTTTGAGTCTATTTAATGTATTTTAAGCCATTTTAGACCTATTTTTACCTTATTTTTGCTTTTTTTGTCCCTTTTTTCCTTTTCCTTTCTTTTGGCCTTCCACCCGGGGGTGGACCCCCTCTAGCGGATCCGACCAAAAACACCTATGCTCCCCCTCCCCAAAAATAACCCCCAGGTGTTTTAACGGGGTGCATTTCAAATGGGAGCCAATTTTTTGAAAGGGAATGCAGAAAGAAAACAGGGGGAACACGCAGAAAAGAACCTTATTTTTTAATGTAGTTTAACAGTAAGGGGTTTAAAGCATTTTGCTTTGCAGATTTGACTTCCCGCCCTCCTCCCCCAGGGACCCCCGTCAAGATCCTCCCACCCCCCCCCCCACACATAGGTGAGAAAGGGGGGGCCGGGTGGGGTCCACCCCGCCTAGCCTCAAAATTTTGGGACCCCCCCACAGACGAAAATCTAGGGGCCCCCTCCTATCCCCAAATTTCCGAATTTTTTACCACTGACCCCCCTCTAGATTTTGAAATCTGACCCCCCCCCTCCTCGGGAAAATTTTACCTACCTTTTTTATACTAAATTTTCTTCAAAAAACGTGAATTTTCATCACATA
This sequence comes from Microlaimidae sp. YZB2_3, assembly GCA_030248175.1. NCBI lineage: Eukaryota > Metazoa > Nematoda > Chromadorea > Desmodorida > Microlaimidae > Microlaimidae sp. YZB2_3. The sequence continues at coordinate 6,534 of JASAMX010015098.1, forward strand.
TTCATGCTTTTACACCCTTTTTATACATGAATATGGCTTTTTATTCAATAAAATGCAGTATTATCCTATAAAAAGAACATTTATTAATGTTATTATGGTTTAAAACTGTTTTGCTTTGGACACCGGACCCCACCTGACCCCCCTCTAGATTTCAAAATTTCGCCCCCTAAAAAGCTAGGTCAACACCCCTAAAAAGCTAGTGGGGTCGGGACCCCCCTGGGACCCCCCTCCTAGAATTCAAAATTCTATTTACCCCGGGTAACCACCCCCCTAGCTTCCCCGACCGTTCTCACCTATGCCCCCACACCATAAAAAGTGAACGCTGTTCGGACCCCCTTCTAAGATTAAAAATACCTTTTATTAGGGGTAAAATACGCTTAGCTCTAGTGACCGTGTTTATCTCTTATTGTTATAGGGGCTAGTGTTTCTTCTTCTGGAGACACAGTTTTGGAGTCTCGCGTGGAAGTTTTGGAAAAAGAAAATTCAGCAATGCGTTTGGAACTTGATACCCTAAAGAAAGTTATTGCGGAAATACAGTCAAGCTTAGGAAAATCCCCAACCGCCAAAGTACCTGCTGTAAAACCTCCCCCTCCTACACCGGTATTACTTTGTTCAAATTGTGTAAATTTGCATGTTAGTTTTCCAAATTGTTTTTTAAGAAAATGGTACAAGAAATTTTTATATTACTGTTGTAGTCATATTTAGAGTCATTCCATTTTTTTTTTTTTGAATTCGCGGTTTCGGGCTTTAAAAAACAATAATAATAAAAAATTAAATTCTATTTTAATCCATTCTTATTATATCGTTTTTTTTAAAGTGCAATTTACCTATATCATTTTTTTTTGCTTTTTTAGGCTTTTTAGGGCTAAAAACACTTATTTCGACGTCAAGGCTAAAGTTTAGAGAGGTTATAAACCTATAAAAAATAAAGTGTTTGGGCAGTGGCGTGCCCAGGATTTCATTTCGGGGGGGGTCTGGGGGGCGAGAGCCCCCAAGCGGGGTCACTAGAAATTTTAATTCTAGATGATAATTAAAACAAAATTTAAGGTTTTTTATTCCCTATCCATTTAAAACATGTGTTTAAAACGTTAATAAAAGATTAATAGTGTTTATAGTAGTTTTATTTAACATGTATGCCTTAACTATTGAGCGGCAAAATCGATTTGAAATTGAAAAACTAAGATAAATTGTCAATTTAAACTACCCGCGAAGCAGGAAAAATTTGGTTTTTTGACTATTAATATGCTTTTGGAAGGCATCAAGAAAGTTTCTGTATTAATATTTAAGAAAAAAAATTTTCTCTCTCAAAATTCAAAAAACGTAAGAGTCCCCCCTTACGAAAAAATCCGGCTTCGCCAGATTTCGGGGGGGGGGGAAGCCGCCCCCCCCGCCCCCCCCCTGGGCACGCCACTGTGTTTGGGTATTTTAGAAGTTAAAATAATTATGGTTAAATTATATCTAGCTAATCTGGTAAGTTTGTATAAGAGACATGAGCTGAACGGACCAATGAAAATTGTGGGGTTGTGACGACCCAAAGTAGAAGCGAAAATAACCAGGCGCTAAAAATTTAGACAGCCAAATTTATTGAAAAATTTGGCCGATACAGTAATTGAACCTGTAACCTCCAAAGTCGACTCTGGTGGCGTGCTATCCATTACACCATAGGCCGGACAAGAAAAGGGGAAAGATAATCGCCTTTTATTAACGCTTGCACTTTGAGTTTTCACGGAAGGGACACAATGTGTCACAGGGTTATGACGTTTAAAAAACGAATTAAAACGCATAATTTTTTTAATTTCGGCCTTTTCACAAAATAAACAAAAATTAGTCAACTTAAGCTCTTTAAAAAATTTAATTTTTATTTCAAACTGAGTATTTTGATAAATAATTCTTTAATATTAAACCGTTTTATAAAAAATTTAAAAAGATTTTATTATTAAATAGTCAATTCAATACTGTAACTCATCGAGGTCCGCGAAATTTGATTTGCCTATAAACTAACATCGGATGTGAGTTTGAAAATCCACGGATGAGGATTTTCAAAATAGTTCAGATATTCGTAATATCGGCACATTTCATATTTATTGTAAATATATATTTTTGATATTAAATATTACCTTATTTATGCACTTATATTTAGGCAACTGATGATAGTGATGAGGATGATGAAGATATCGATCTTTTTGGTTCAGACGATGAAGCGGTAAAAATTTTTATTTTTCTTTTATTTTAAAAAAAATCCAATTCATTTTTGTAATTTAAGTTCATCCTGCAAACAAAAGTTTTAAACAATAAATCAATACTTAGTGAAAAAGTTTATCCTTGCACTGAACCTCTGTAGCCGCACTCATAAAGCGCAATTAAAACCAAGTATTAACCAACGATTATTGATTGGCTTTTGTATTGGCTCACATAATATAATATAAATTGATAAATTCTTTAAAATTATGATTAATAATGTACAATAAACTTATAACATAATCAAACATAAAGAGGAATTATATTTTTATCAATTCAATAATGTGAAGCAATGCAAAATCGAAATAAAATTCGTCTTTTTTAATTTTATTTTTTTATTTTGAAATTAAAATTGAACAATATCATGTCATCAATAACAATATCATCATTTAATTTTTTTTCAAATATTCTTAAAATTTGACAATTATTTAAATAAAAATATTTTAGTTAAACCAGAATGTATACTTTGCAAGTCATAAAACATAACAAAAAGTCCAAAAACCGCGTTTAAAGTTAGTTTTTATCAGCTTTTTAATCCGATTCTCTCCTTGTTCATGATAAAAATACGTCCATTTTTATCATGTTTTAATTGATTCATTTAATAGCTTTTTAATTATATTAAAAACTTAATATGCTTATATTTTATCTTTTCTGCAACTAGGTAAATTTTATGGGTTTTTAGTTTCTGGTTCCTTAAAAATCTTTTTGCATTATGTTTGCTGTTATTAATCTTTAGTTCCTTGGTTAATCTCGCTTTATGAGTGCGGCTACTGATTGCTATTTTGCAGAATTGTTAGTTTTATAAACTAAGAAAGCATAAGCATTTTAAAATTGCTTGTAACTTTCGTGGTTGAAATTTGTAGCTGGGTTAAGAAATACTTAAATGAAAACTAATCTGTTAAACTTAATTTTCTTGACGTATGTTTTAGGACAAAGAAAAAGACAAAATAAAGCAACAACGTCTTGATGCGTATGCTGCCAAAAAAGCTAAAAGTAAGTTATTTTCTAATTAAAGACTGGCCTAAAAAAGGTTCAAATAGTACTATTAAATCTTTTTTCACTCAAAATCATAAATGCGCTCACAGCAACATCGTGGGGTAAACCAAAAGAAACACTCACTTACACATACAAGAAAAAACCCCCCCCCCCCCCCCCCACCCAAAAAAAAAAAAAAAAAACCAACCAAAACCAACCACCCCCCCCCCCCCCCCCCCCCCCCCCCCCCCCCCCCCCCCCCCCCCCCCCAAAAACCCCCCCCCCCCCCCCCCCCCCCCCCCCCCCCCCCCCAATCGACCAATAATCGAGTATGCCAGCACAATCTGGGGCCCCACAACATGACGAATTACCAAACAGCAAACAATACAAAACACTGCTCTCAGGGTCGCAATAGGGCACACCATAGACACAAACACAGACCTGTGCACTGCCCCCCCCCTCCCCAGGGTTTTATTGGGGGGAGGGGGGCAATTCCAAAACGGGGGACACAGAGGGGAACTTTTTTAAAACGGTGGGGGGGAAGCAGGGGAGAAAGAAAAAAAGGAGAAAAAAGAAGGAAAAATGACCAAAAAAAGCGAAAATAAGGTAAAATAGGCCTAAAATGGCTTACAATGCATTGAAATAGGTTAAAAACTGCAAAAATTTCGCGATGATTGCGTCATAATAGGTAAAAAATGACGTGATAATTTTTGGGTACTTTTTCTTTTTTCTGTGGGGGGGCAATAAAACGGGTGAAAGCAAATCCTCCAATAAAGCGGGGGGGGGGGCATTTTTAGACCGTGCACAGGTCTGCAAACACACATAAACACAGAGGCTAAAGTCCTCCCAATAGCAACATACATTCAACTCTAAGCAAAATTGGCAGCCATGTACACAAACAATTCACTTAACACAACAACCTGCACCCAGCAGGCTCAAAAATCAAACAATCTTTCACAAGAACAACTACACAACAAACATTCCAAGAGACATATAAAACAAAACATACAAAGCACTAAAACAACAAATCCACACAAATACAGTCACATATAGGTGGGCAGGGGGGGGGGTTGGGGGGGTTATACCCCTGAAAATTTCCCCCCAAAGTTTATTACCTTGTTTATGTCATATGCTTCATAATTTTTCTATTATTTAATAAAAATAAGTCTATAAAACAAAGAAAAAATTTTTTACAAACAATTTGATACCTTAAAATTTTCAAAATTTCCAAAACATTACAGCTGAAAAATGAGTACATTAAATTACAGCTGAGCAATGCAAAGTATCAGAAAATGTTTTTAAAATTACTTCCAACCTTTAAATTTTTAATACCACTATATAACAAATCTAAAGTCCAGCGTGGTCATATCATGATTAAAAAACAAAGTAACACAAATTTGGAAATGGACCAATTAAAACATAAAGAATGGGGTGGGTCTTGCGTGGTCATACCAGATTACAAAACAAAGTAATACAAATTTACAATTGGAGACTATATAATTAATGGGACGCTGAGCGAAGCGTGAGAAAATTTTTTAAAAATGGTCGTTCTAGACCCCCAAAATTTTTATACTTGGCGACCCAAAAGGGGGGTCTAATCCCAAATTTTGCCCTGTTGCCGACCTAAAAGGGGGTCTAGACGCCCCTGGCTACGCCCATGTATGTATATAACTTTAATTAAATATAAGATTATAGATTTTAAAAAGTTTGTGATACTTGACTTTATAATCAAGACAATAATATTACTATTCTATTATTACTTAATTATTAACAAAACTATAATTTCTAATCTAATTATAAAACTATATATAAATACATTATTATTAAAAGAATTAAAGAATAAAATTTATAAGTTGCAATAAGGTCTTATTTTAATTTTACACAGTTTTAAAAGCTTGTTTTACGTTTTCTTACGCGTTTTAAGCCCATTTTAAGGCAGCGCGGAAATATTACGTACACCCCCCCTCAAAATGTGGGTCTTGCCGGACACCCCCCCCCCTTAAATTTGACCCCCTCTTATACCCCCCAAATCCAAGAGGCTGCCCACCTATGGTCGCAAACCACATTAACAACACTCCAAAAACCCAATACTTCAAACAAGCACCAGCAACAAGGAAGAAAATCTTCCTCGCGTGGTCAGGAGAACCCTCCCCCAACTCAGGGCAGTGAAATCTGCTTTCCTCTATTCTTACCTACACAAAATCAATCCCACACAATACACATCACCAAACTGTCCGCTATGCAAAACACAAACACACACAACACAACATCTTTTCACATGCACACACATTAACACAAACTTGGGACCAGACGACCTTTGGGCAATTCCCGCAGCGCTTGCTGATTTCCTCCAAGAGTGGGAAGAAGGGGTGAGCAAGGCGAGGAGCGTGCCGGAGGGAACCAACCATGGTTGAATGAAACTCTGGTTACTGGCAAACGCCAACAAAAAATCGGCAGGTGCTGATACCAAATTCGGAGCCGGTACCCTGATACCGGTACAATAGGTAGGCAGCGGCCGGATTTGAGGGTATATCTTGTTTCCAAATTTGGGGGGAGATCAAAAACTTCCTAAAAGAGGGAAGTGTTAGCAGTTTTGGAATATTGAAGGGTTATAGCCATACATGGGCAAGTTGGTCCGGAGTGGGGGGGTCAGGGACGTAGCCAGAGTTTCATTTTGGGGAGGGGGGCGGATTTTAGTACAAAAAAAAATTTCGGGGGGGAATTTTGGGGGGGGGGGCGGAGCCCCCCCCTTAATTTTTGAAAACGTTAAAAAAGCAGGGATAAACGTAGATAAAGCTGTATAATACACTGTTTTTGGCCTAATAACCTATTATCTAATGTTTTTAGCGGTAAAAACATGTTTTCTTAGTTAAAAATTACATAAGCACACATTGGCAGAGCCTGGATTTCACAAAAAAAGGAATTTAGAGACGTTAGTTTCAGACCCCTTGGCTAAACCCACATTGTAAACCAAAGCACATGAGCAGCATCTCGGCTCCATGTTTTCTAGGGTACCTACCTATATGAAAAAAATCCGAGCCAATGCTATAGGCGGCAGGAAAATTTAGGAGGGGGAGGTACATAAATCAACCAATATGATTGTTTGTTTTGCTTTCTGTGTAGTACTTATTACTTATAAAAATTATTGTACTAACTTTGAAATAACATTAGCATCAGGCAACATAAATAACGAGATATATATGTATGTATACTATAGAAAGTGACCGCTGAGCGAAGCGAAGCGGAACAAATTTTTGGTTTTTGGGGTCCGTTGGGGTACTAAAATTATTTTAAATTTTGGCGCCGAGCGATTAGCGAGGCGCTAGAAAATTTTGAATTTTTAGCCTCTGAAAACCCCCAAATTTTAGTATCTGGCGACTATTTCGGGGGGGGGGGGGGGGGCGGCCGCCCCCCCCCCGCCCAACCACTATCCTTATTTTTCCTCCTGTCCGACCGTTTCGGGGGGGGGGGGGGGCGCCCCCCCCCCCCCCCCCCTGGCTACGTCCCCCCCCCCCCCCCCCCCCCCACCCCTGCCTAATTTTATTCCTACCGCCCGCACATATATAAAGAAAAAAAACAAAAAATTTTCGGGAACCTCTCCACAAACCCCACACCACAATAACACCCACACAACAAAAAACAAAACAAAAAACAAAAAAAAAACAAAATAAAACCCAAACACACACCACAAAACCCCCAGTTTCCAACCCCCCACAACCCCACCAACCCCACCACAAACGCATTTCCCCCACCCCCCCCGAGAAGGGGTTAAACCCCCCCCAAATTAGGGGGGGGGGGGTTACACCCCCAAACCCCAAACAAAAACCCCCACACCCCAAATCCGAGGCTGTTCCTCAAGCGGGGGAAACGCAAAATACCCATATCGTTTTTTTTCTGGAGTGCATTTTACCCATATCGTTTTTCGATTTTGAAGGAAAAATAGGTAAAAAACGCTAATTTTAGGTCAAAAAGCCCTTTTTATTGCATTTTTGAGCTTTTTATTGCTTAAAACATTCATTTTGACCTCAAAACTTAAATTTGGAAGCAGTTAGAAATCATTTTAAAGACATTTTTTTCTTCATTTTTCCAAAATTGGGGGGGGGTTAACTTTTCCCCCCCCCCCCCCACTTCTGAGTGGGGGGGGGGGGGTTAAACCCCCCTTCTCAGAATTTGGGGGGGCCCCCCCCCCCCCCCCCCCCCCCCGCCCGTAGGGGTATAGCCCCTAAGTGCACAACACAAACCTATGTACCATGCCATTGGTGCAATGCAAAGCCTAACCTCTAGTATATGTAACTGAAAGTTGAAGAGGTTATACAAAAAGCTGATTTATATGAGTGCTTTAAAATTATACATAGCTTAAACAATTTGCAAGCCAATGATTTTTTTTAAGTTTAACCTGCAGCCCACAAGTGGTCATCCCTTTAAATTGGCTGTTAAATATAGCCGAATTAATGCATGGAAATTTTTTTGCAAATAGGGTGTTTACACCTTGGAACAATCTACTCCCGTCTCAAGTAACTGTCGATTCTTTGGATGCATTCAGGAGAAGTCTTAAAACTGACTTAAATAAGCGCTCTTTTTGAACCTTTAAAGTCATTTCAGATAGCTATGTTTGTTGATATTTTGTTAGAGTTGTATAGTTTATGTTGGCGGCGATTAAAGTCGAATATTTGATGTTTATGAAAAAAAAAGAAAAATGAAATAATGAACTAGTAGAATTAAACTTTGCATAGACTATGCTAGTAAAACATCAATTCTGTTATCTGATCATTAATAGAATTAAAAAAAGACGCCATTCTTCAATAACAATCCTATCTACTCACATGGACTACTTTAAATATAAATGCACCGTTGATTTTAAAGAAACTCCATTAAATTAAAATAGTTTTTTTAATCTTAAGAAGCACAGCTAAACTTAAAAAAGTAATCATGGTAAAACTTATGAAAAACCTAAATTGTGAAGCAACCAAAACAAAACTTCAAAAAAAATCAAACTAAACTTCAAATTTAGCTTCATTTTAAGGTTTATTCTAAAAGTTTTTTTAGGAAAACTACAGCCTACAGCCGACAATTACAGTCATTCAAGAGTTTTATCATGATAAATTACTTAAAAAATAACGGTTTCAAACTTATTTGTTTGTGTATATGTAAAGTAGTTCATTTAAAATTTTGATGGCAAAAAATTTTTTTTGCGAAAAAAGATAAGTTTGTAAAACTAATATATTACATTTATAGGGAAGGACGGCAATGAATAACACCAATATAATTAACTAACCAATTAACAGTTACATACAGTTTGTATTTTTCTCATGCAGAGTTGGTGCATAGACACCCAGCTGAAGCTGAATCATACATGTAACATCCAAACTTTTATATGTGAGATATGGTATTGTCATGGGTGGTGCGGGAGCGCCGCTGGGCAATTCAGCCCTTTTGCGGCCCCATTATTATTAGTGAACGTAGATAAATGTCCTGAATTCAAGACCTTCTGTCGTGCAATTCTATATGATTACTCCACGCTTATATTTTAAAAATTTTATGTCTAATAAATGTAATAATTAATTTAAGTCTTTTTTGTTTTATTTTTTTATTTTATTATTTTTTACTTTATTATTTTATATCATATTTTTAAAAAATAAATCTTGTATTGATATTTCTGACCTCACGCCACTTCCTGTGAGTGATAGGACCAGTTGGTTAAAACCCTATTGTCGGTCTTTTTTTTAGCGATACTGGAAAAAAGTTGACAAAAAAATTTTTGTTTGCAGTCTTATAAAATTTTTAACACGCCGCGATCCCCATGCAAATATCTCGCGTTAAGGTCCTTGTACTTTTGGCTACCTCCTGAAAACACAATTTTTTTCAAAAATTTTGTGGGTTAAGCCGTAAAATTGCCAAAATTTACGGTAGATTTTTTTCGGCCAAATTTCTAACTTTTTACCATATGGGGCTTTACACAGCCGCTCTACATAGGCGAGTAATATATCACTTCAAAGCTCTCGGCGTGCTGATTTTAAAAATATAAAAAATGTGCTCTTAATGGTTTGGTAACCAAAATACAGACCCTTTTGTACCCCCAAAAATAGTAAGGAATGATTTTTTTTGTTTTTATTATTTATAAGCCGTGTTTATAACCGTTTGAAAGTTCTATGTGTGCTGATTTCAAAAAGATTAATTTTGACTAAAATTTTTTATGGTTACCCGGTTAAATACCCCCAAATACCCCAATTTTGAAAACGGTAATTTTGTCATTTTTTTCATTTTAACTAACATGTTCATAATCATATAAGCTCTCGACGTAATCGATTTCAAAAATATATGTTTTTTTTTTTAATTTTCTTTAGTGGTTACCCAATTTCGCCCCCATCAATGTACCCCCTAAAATTCTTAAAGAGGTGATTTTATTATAATAGCCTCATGTTTATACTCATATCAAGCTCTGACACGCTGATGTCAAAAAAATTATTTTTCAACTGATTTATCAAAATGGTTACCATTTTTACAACCAAAATGTACCCCCTAAAATTTTTTGGGTACATATTGGGTTGTAAAAATGGTAAACATTTGGGTGAATCGAGTTGAAATTTATATTTTTAAGATCAGCGTGTCTAAAGTTTGATTTGAGTATAACATTGAGGGTATTATTAATAAACTATGTAAAAAAGACCCCCTAAAATTTTTTGGGGGGTACATTATAGGTTGTAAAAATGGTAACCATTAGGGTAAATCGAGTTGAAATATATATTTTTGGGATCAGCGTGTAGAAAAGCTTTTAAATGAATACAAACAAGACGGTATTACAATAAATATATAAAAATGACCACTTAAAAATTTTTGGGGGTACATTTTGGTTGTAAAAATGGTAACCATTGGGTAAATCGAGTTGAAAATAATTTTTTTTGACATCAGCGTGTCGATAGCTTTGATATGAGTATAAACATGAGGGTATTATAATAAAATCACCTCTTAAGAATTTTAGGGGGTACATTGATGGGTGCAAAAATGGGTAACCACTGAAGAAAATTAAAAAAAAAATACATTTTTTAAATCAGTGCGTCGAGAGCTTTCATATGAGTATAAACATGTCACTTTAAATGAAAAAAAATGACAAAATTACCATTTTTCAAAATTGGAGGTATTTTGTGAGGCATTTCATAAGGAACCATAAAAAATTTTAAGTCAAAATTAATCTTTTTGAAATCAGCACACATAGAACTTTCAGACGGTTATAAACACGGCTTATAAATAATAAAAACAAAAAAAATCATTCCTTACTATTTTTGGGGGTACAAAAGGGTCTGTATTTTGGTTACCAAACCATTAAGAGCACATTTTTTATATTTTTAAAATCAGCACGCCGAGAGCTTTGAAAATGATATATTACTCGCCTATGTAGAGCGGCTGTGTAAAGCCCCATATGGTAAAAAGTTAGAAATTTGGCCGAAAAAAATCTACCGTAAGTTTTGGCAATTTTCGGGCTTAACCCCCCAAAATTTTTGGAAAAAAATTGTGTTTTCAGGAGGTAGCCAAAAGTACAAGGACCTTAACGCGAGATATTTGCATATTGATCGCGGCGTGTTAAAAAGTTATAAGACTGCAAACAAAAATTTTTTTGTCAACTTTTTTCCAGTATCGCTAAAAAAAAACCAGAGAATAGGGTTTTAACCAATGGTCCTATCACTCACAGGAAGTGGCGTGAGGTCAGAAATATCAATACAAGATTTATTTTTTAAAAATATGATATAAAATAATAAAGTAAAAAATAATAAAATAAAAAAATAAACAAAAAAGACTTAAATTAATTATTAGTTTATTAGACATAAAATTTTTAAAATATAAGCGTGGAGTAATCATATAAATTACAAGAACAAGGTCTTGAATTTAGGACATTTATCTACGTTCACTAATAATAATGGGGCCGCAAAGCTGAATTGCCCCGCGGCGCTCCCGCACCACCCATGACAATACCATATCTCACATATAAAAGTTTGGATGTACATGTATGATTAGGTTAAGTTAGATCTCTGTGCACCAAGTTCTGCATGAAAAAATACAACTGTATGTAACTGTTAATTGCTGGTTAATTATATTGGTGTATTTGATTGCCGTCTTCCCTATAAATGTAATATATTAGTTTTACAAACTTATCTTTTCGCAAAAAAATTTTTGCCATCAAAATAAATGAACTACTTTACATATACACAAACAAATAGTTTGAAACCGTTATTTTTTAAGTAATTTATCATGATAAAACTCTTGAATGACTGTAATTGTCGGCTGTAGGCTGTAGTTTTCCTAAAAAAACTAAATAAACCTTAAAATGAAGCTAAATTTGAAGTTTAGTTTGATTTTTGAAGTTTTGTTTAGGTTGCTTCACAATTTAGGTTTTTCATAAGTTTTACCATGATTACTTTTTTAAGTTAAGCTGTGTTTCTTAAGATTAAAAAAACTATTTTAATTTAATGGAGTTTCTTTAAAATCAACGGTGCATTTATACTTAAAGTAGTCCATGTAATTAGATGGGTTGTTCTTGAAGAATGGCGTCTTTTTATTAATTCTATTAATGATCAGATAACAGAATTGATGTTTTACTAGCATAGTCTATGCAAAGTTTAATTCTACTAGTTCATTATTTCATTTTTTTTTTATTTTTTTTTCATAAACAACATCAAATCTGCGACTTAATCGCCGCCAACATAAACTATACAATTCTAACAAAATATCAACAAACATAGCTATCTGAAATGTCTTTAAAGGTTCAAAAAGAGCGCTTATTTAAGTCAGTTTTAAGACTTCTCCTGAATGCATCCAAAGAATCGACAGTTACTTGAGACGGGAGTAGATTGTTCCAAGGTGTAAACACCCTATTTGCAAAAAAAATTTCCATGCATTAATTCGGCTATCTTTAACAGCCAATTTAAAGGGATGACCACTTGTGGACTGCAGGTTAAACTTAAAAAAAATCATTGGCTTGCAAATTGTTTAAGCTATGTATAATTTTAAAGCACTCATATAAATCAGCTTTGTCTCTTCGGTCCTTTAATCTTTCCAAACCTAGGTAATCCAGTCTTTGTTCATAACCAACAAGTAACAACTTGCATTTCTAAAACAACCTCTTAAAAGAATTTTTGTTTCAGTTTTTTCAAAATGTTTATATCTTTTTGTAAATAAGGGTTCCAAACTGTGCTAGAGTACTCCAGAATTGGTCTAACATAGGACTTATACGCTCTGAGAAGATTATTTCTAGAGTTTGAATTGAATGTTCTTAAAATTAGTGATGTCACTCTCATTGCTTTTTTTGCTGTGATTTCATAGTGTTTAGAGAATTTCATATCATGAGATATATAAACACCTAGGTCACGCACCGATTCTGTAGTTGCAAAGCTTATACTTACAATTTAACTCTTTGCTATGATTTCGAATATAAAGAACTTGACATTTATGATCTGATAATTGCAATTGCCAGTCTTGCGACCAGCTGTATATTCTATCTAAACCTTTTTGAAGTCTCAAGGTTTAAATGTGGTAATCTTTAGATGAAGATTTTGCAAACAACTTTATATCATCTGCAAAGAGTCTAATTTGTGAGTACTTAACACAATCAACAATATCATTAATATAAATAATTAAGAAGAATTGAACCTAAAACAGAACTCTGAGGAACTGAACTTTTAACAGGAAATGATTTGAATACTGAGTCATAATTACAACTTTAATTTCCCGCCCAACTAAAAATTCTTTTACCCATTTTAAAAATTTCCCAGAAACACCATATTTTTCTAGCTTATATAACAATTTTTGATGTGACACGGTGTCAAAGGCTTTGGCAAAATTCAAGTAAATGACAACAATTAGAAGTTTATCTTTTAGTGCTTGCGTCCACTCATTAAAAGTTTCCAACAGCTGCGTTATTGTAGAACTTTTTGCCTTAGAACCAAACCTTGACAAAATGATATGGAAAAAGACAAGAAGTTCTTCTTTGACAAGCTGTTCCATTAGTTTAAAGAAAAAGATGTAAGTGAAATTAGAAGATAATTTTCTTTTAGGCTTTTGGTATCTTTTTGAAGCATTAAGTTTAATAAACCTATTTTCCAATCTAGGGGTAATTCTCCAAAATTAAAAGACATCTGAAAGATTATTGCCAAAGGTTTAGCAATAAGTTTAGCCATGCGTTTTAAAAAGTAAGCTGGAAAACAGTAAGGTGTTTGAGACAATTTGTTTGGGAGCTTTTTCAGGGCTTTTAAATACTTTTTTGTGGTAAATGTTTTCCAACTTCCCAATATTTGGTGGATCAAAATTTGGTAAAGTATTATCATCATCAGTAAAAACGGAAGCAAAATAATTTTCAAAAAGTTCAACTTTTTCAAACTCTTCAGTTACAAAAGTCCCATCGTCTCTATTAATTGGTGGGATAGTTTGTTTTGTTTTAATTTTACTATTAACAAATTTATAAAAATTGTTTAAACCCCCTGAATTAAAAATTTTTGTTTCTTTATTAGTGTTAAAATCTCTAAATTTATTTTTGTATACTTTGCAAATTTTTTTGTACTCTAGGGTCCTATGCTGAAGGTTTAGTCCGACTTAAAGGTAATCTAAGATTAGCGATTGGTGACACACAGTAAACATACTAAAAAAATTCAGGAAAAAAAATTTAAATTTTATTCGTTAAACTAGATTATCTAATGAATACTGCTAGTATTCATTAGATAATCTAGTGGATTAAAGATTAGTAAATCTGAGATTAGGTAAATCGTTACTAAGTCGAGATTTAATTATTAATTTATGCAAATTTTTAAACCACCTCCAAAGTGGATTAAAAATTTGCGAGGTTTCCTGCCAATCTCGGATTAGTGGCGATTTAATCTGAAATTAAGTCTATTAACTCTGTTAACCTAGATTATTTAGTCAATACTGTTAGTGTGTTTACTGTGTGTTGACAATCGCTAATCTCAGATTAATTTTAAGTCGAATTAAACCTTCAGCATACCACCCCTGATCTTAATTTTTCATGAATATTACGATTATGCCATGATTAACAAATTTATAAAAATATATTTATAAAAATAAATTTATAAAAAATACTATTAACAAATTTATAAAAATTGTTTAAACCCCCTAAATTTAAAATTTTTGTTTCTTTATTAGTGATAAAATTTCTAACTTTATTTTTGTATACTTTGGAAATTTTTTTGTACTCTGATCTTGATTTTTCATCAATATTACGCTTATGCCGAAGGTTTTTTCTTTTGATTTTGTAGTTTTCTTTTATGTATTAGATATTGTATAATTTTTTTCTTGTTTGTAAATACTTTTTTTTTCAGGGACATGTCTATTGATTCCTAACAACAAAATATCCTTGAATCTCTGCCAAGCATTTTCTACTGTGCTACATTCCTCAAATAAAATTTTCCAGTTAATTGTAGATAAGTACAAACTTAGCATATTGTGACACATACCGCGTATTTGTCCCTTCCGTGAAAACTCAAATTACAAGCGTTAATAAAAGGCAATCATCTTTCCCCTTTCAAGGTTTTCAGCGCCTGATTATTTTCGCTTCAACTTTGGGTCGTCACATATTTGGTGGCAGATACATACCTCTGGGTATGTATACCAGTGTACCCCCATTCTACAGAAAATAGACGGACTTGTTGGGGATGGTAGAGGTGTGCGGATTGAATTAAAGAGGCTGAGAGCAGCTCTTCTCTTGGTGGGAAGGTGTGACACATACCGCGTATGTGTCCCTTCCGTGAAAACTTAAAGTACAAGCATTAATAAAAGACGATTATTTTTCCCCTTTAATTGTCCGGCCTATGGTTAATGGATAGCACACCAGAGTCGACTTTGGAGGTTACGGGTTCAATTCCTCTATCGGCCAAATTTTTTAATAAATTCGGCTGTCTAAATTTTTCAGCGCCTGATTATTTTCGCTTCAACTTTGGGTCGTCACAATATCATAACTAGTTCAAGTCTTGTCTTGTAACCGGCGGACGTTAAGAATGGCTTTAAAACATTTAAAAGTGTTTTAATTTTCCCATTCAAACCGGCGGCCACATATGATAGCTTTATTTTTCTGAATCAGATAATAATCCTCTTTTTTTATTTCAGCATAAGTGAAAGCCTGAAATTAAAAGTAAGTTTCAGTCTAATACAGAGTCAAAGTCTAAGTAGAAAGCCTAAGGCTTAAAACTAGATAAAAATATGGTAAAGACATGAAATATTTACTGTTAAAAATTGATGGGGTATAGTACAAAAATGCCTTTAATTCTAACAACATGCATAAAATGTACATTTAATCTTTAATGCTAAAGATGAATTCTATCAGGGTGAAAATAACTAGGTGGTAAAGTATCCACTCATTTTTCAAGAAAATATTACATGAGAGAAACATTTGACGCATAATAATAATTGGTTACATCATCTCTAAAAACTTTTTTAAATTATTTTTATTCTCACGCATTTATTCTTTATTTCTTCTTGACGGTAAGCGGTTGGTTACACCATAAATTTCAGCCTGAAGGATTTTAACTTTAGTGTTTATATATACCGAGTGCAATAAATAATAGAAAAATTTATTTTTATATATTTGCAGTTTGATCATGTTTTGACATAGTCAAGTCCGTCGCCAGGGGGGGGGATTGGGGGGATTAATCCCCCCCCTCAAATTCTGGGAAGGCAAAAAATTTCGTTGGTCCTTTGGTTTTTTTAAAAATTTAGAAAAAAAATTTTTTTTTCCAAATCACTCTGTAATGTATTAAAGCTATCTAAAATGCATTATTTAAAGTGATTTAGGTTCATAAAAGCTCTTATTTATAAAAAAGGAATTATTTATAATTCAAAACATTAGTGCAGTGAGTTTAAAAATATTGTATTTTTGTTTTGTGTGAAAATATTTGCATAAAAGCGGCAGTATCAAAGAGTGGGAAGTCACGATTCAACCACTTTTTTGGTATAAAAAAGCGGTTTTCTTAGGATTTTTTATTGTAAATGCTTTGGTTACTCACTTTAAAACCGTCTTCTTCAATTATTACTGTTAAAATGACAGAGCCACAAAGGCACTTAATAGACATATCCAAATTTAAGCAAATTTTGGTTACATAAGCAAATTTTGGATATTAATAACTGAACCATTTACTATAAAAACTTAAATTAAATAAAGATTTTTTATTTTTAGAAAACGTTTGTTCTTTTTTATTAAAATAGCAATAAAATACCTAAAACTATTTTATTTTGTTGTATTTATTTAAAAAAACAACTGAAAATAAATAAAGATTCAGTACTTAAATTTAGGTTTCCTGATGCCTTTTAAAAGCTTAAAATTAAAAAAATTTTCCACCCCGGGGGGCATTCTGCCCCCCGGGGCACCCTGACAAGGGTCTCTGCCCCTTAACCCGCGCTGGGGGGCTCCTGCCCCCAGACCCCCCTTCTGAGCCCCTATAAACCACCTTCCAAAAAATCACCCCCTCAATTCAAATCCTGGCTACGTCCCTGATAGTTCATACATAAAACAATATACATACATGCGAAAATCGGAATACCCTTATACTTTGCAACTGACTTGAAAATATTCTAAAATTCTTTAAACCTTTAACAGTAAACTAAAGTGGGTAAAAAAGGGTTACACTTGTTAAAAATTAAATTTTTTTAAATTTAAGGTTGCAATATCAGATTAAAAAAGGGCAGGCACAAGCAAGTCTTTTTGGGATTGGCTTTTATTTAGAATAATTTTAAAAAAA
>JASAMX010015099.1:0-35672 GCA_030248175.1 Microlaimidae sp. YZB2_3
AAACCTCCAGTTTGGTCCTTCAAAAAGTTACACACGAGTTGCAGCAAATTGAGATGAAGCAACTGATTGATTCGTTTTAACTTGACCAGCAAAGGGTAATTAATTTATGTTGGAATATAAAAATTATGGATGTAAAGATCAACAAGTTTAGGAGGCATTGGCAAGCTAGGGGAAGTCGAGTTTGTTTTGTGAAACGTAAGATGTGAATTGTTTTACAGTGTTAATATTGCTTGGTACTACGGTGTTAATATTGCTCTTGTAATTTATGTATGGGTTGTGGAATAGAAGAAGTGATTTTACGCCCGATTAGTTTGTTTACGCATTTACACAAATGATTTATTAGTAAAAGGTTTACTACGGTATCAGACCACGTTGCGAGAAACAAGTTGGTAGCCTACAACAAAAATACGGTGCTTACAGCAAATAACTTTTGTTGGAATTTAGCAAGCACCAAGCAAGATTAGTAAAAATACTAAGTAGTTGGATTTTTATAATTAAAAGAAAAATTGATTGTTTTAGTTTAAATGTTTAAATTACGTAAACAAGGTGCGTACTGCATCCTGGACTGCACCAATAACATTTTATACGCGGGAGGGCTTAGCGTTAATTTTAGAACAAAAATACACATTTTTTATTTTAAAGAAAATTTGGTTTATTTTTACAAAAACGATATAAACATGCGGCTTTAAAGACGAAGGTAAAAAAAAGGGTAAATCTTGACATTTACCTTCTTGAGGGTAGCTGACCTAACTGCTTATAACACGACTTAGCTATTTTGAGCTAAGTTGCTAACCCAAAATATCTGGCTCTACGTGCGTTTTTCCTATTTTAAAAATACCTGCACGGGCTGATTGGAGCCATTCCGCCATAGAATCATTTATCCTGGTGTCGCCGAACTTGTTCCTAACTCAAGGAAAATGGTTGTTCTGCCAACAACCCCTTTTGACTTAACAACAGTCCCTACATAGATTGGCCTAAACCAATCTCAGCTGTTGGCATCTCAAATTTTATTGAGCAAAATTAAAGCTTAGGTTAAAAAAAACTAAGGGCGCGTTAACACTTGATCCTAGTTCCTAGATACCAGTTCCCAGTTCCCAGATTCTACTTCCCAGATCCCAGAAACAGCCCGCAGACACATAACTATTTACTGTGATAAATCTCGCGCACTATTTACTGTGATAAAACTATTTTTGTCAAATAACGCTCGTCAGATTGTACATACAAAAACAAAATACTTGTTTAAAACACAAAAAAATATTAAAAATGAATTTTAATGTTCTAAACTAAATAATCAAAAGAAAATTGTAAAAAATAAGTCTAGTTTAATAAAATCCAAGACTTCATTATTTTTGTAAATAAATATTTTACAATTGTTTTGATGATATAAATTAGTTTTTTTTAAATGTACAAAATTGTAAAACTGTTATTTATTTTTGTAAAACTTATCTTTTATTTTTGTATAAAAAAATCGTTTTAGCAATGCTTTGGTAAAAAAACAACGATTTTGCACAAGCTTTGGTTTAAGCAACAAAACTATTCTCAAAAAAATAAAAAATATTACTTCGTAAAACCTAATTTTTTTCTACATTTATAAATAAATTGATATTTTAGAAAACGTTTTTATAATATAGATAAGCTTTTTAAAACTGAAAAACTTTAAATTTGTTTAAAGAATTAAATGTAACAATTCACAAAAATAAATTTGGGTACCTGCTTGGAACGGACCAGACTTTCTCTCAACTGAATCTGAAAAGTGGCCAACATGTAACTTTCCTGATTTGCCTCCTGAATCAGCTACGGAATTAGAAAAAGGAAAGTCGTAAAAAGTCAAAAGCTTTCATTTAAACCCCAGCTGTGCAAACTAAAAGTCGAACTAAAAAATCAGAAGCTTCAGCTTCAAATGTCAAAGAAAATGGCTTTTTTTTCTAAACTAAACAAACATAGAGTGATAAGTTTTACAAATGCTTAAAACAGAAAACAAAAATTTTCTAATCTTGAAAACATTGACGGTACTCGATTCTCAAGTTTAGAAGCATTGTGTATAGAACAACTGTTTGAGTTTTTAAAGACAAAAAAATTATGCTTTGAAAAATTGGAAGAAAAAATTTAAACCAACAAAATAAAAAAAAAGTAATTAGATGACCATACTGACTACTGAGCTTACTGTATGTTTACAAACTTTGAATAAAATATATTCAGCAAAAATGTTTTGACAATTTAAAAATTCCTTCAGCTCATCAATAATTGGTCAGGATGTAAGAATATTGGCAGACAATAAAGGAAATTTTACGCTGTTATGGCTACCTTGAGGAATGTCTCCTTGCCATTCCTCAGATATTTTGCCATCAAATCACTACTTCACCAACTTGCTGATAAAAGAAATTTATAAAAGACTTCAGCATAGTGTTCCATGGATTCTAAAAAGTTATATTACTGCTTAAAAAAAGGTGCTTAACCAATGTACTGTCTGTCGAAAACTACACGCTGGTGTTTACAGGCAAACAGCTTCATATGGCAAATCTGCCAGACTATCGCTCAAATACTTTTCGACCTTTTGAAAAAAATTAGCATCAACTATTTTGGCCCATTTTAAGTGAAGTCTTTTAATAGAACAAGAAAACTGTGGGGTATTTTACTGACTTGCACAGTGACACAAGGAATCCATTTAGAAAGTGTTCTAACAACATCTACTATCCTCGATGCTTTGCAAAAGTTTGCTGCTAGACAAAGATTACCTCAGTTAGTGATATTTGGTTGTGACTCCCCATTTCATATTGTCAGATCGCACGTTGCAGGAACGTTGAAGTAAGCTATTGCAAATTTTAGAGATAATGAGATTGCTAAACTACATAAACTCCTAGGATCTTTATCCTACAAAAGAATAACTTAGACATTCATTGAGAAATTAATTTCTTTTTATTCTTTTTTGTTGTTTGGTGGATTCTATGAAAGACTTGAAGGTATCGTAAAACAATCCTTAAAAACATAAAGGGGTATGTAAATTGTTAGGTTTGGATGATTTCCAAACATTGTTAATTGAAACAAAAAGTATTGTAAATATGCTTCTTTGTAACGACTCTTTATAAAGATGATGTAAATTTGATCTCAATCAGACCTATTGATTTTTTGATTTCAAAGACCAAGGAAAAGTTCATGCTTTAGCAGAATTTTCTGCTTTGAAAAACAGAAACTCAAATGATATTATAGTACAAACCAAGCTGGTTGTGCGGCTATTGGATTGATAAATACAATGATCTTGGAAATTCTTTTATGATTCTTGACAAAATATAGGAAAATTTTCAGAAAGAGTATCTTCCGAAGTCTTAAAGAGATGCATAAATGGAATCATGCTAAGGTTAAACCTGAAGAAAAGGACTCTCCTAAAAAAAAAACCTTTTCTTAGTTGAAGATCAAGACAGACAAAGATCAGTTTTGAAACTAAAGATAAATTCTATCAGGTTGAAAATAGATGAGTGGTAAAGTAACCACTCGTTTTTGAGAAAATATCACGTGCAGAGAAACACATGACGGAACTTAACAATAATTGGTTACATAACTGCTGAAAAGTTTTTTTTTTAATTTTTCTCGCTGAGGGTTTAATGTTTTTTTCTTCCTGGCGGAGAACGGTTACGCCCTTAATTTCAGCCTGGAAGACTTTAGCTTTAGGTTGAATTACAAAAAAAAACGAAAATAAATCAAGGAAGGAATAATGAAATTCGAGATGTAGTTCTTAAGCTTTATAATGGGAAACTATCACAAAGACCTGTTAATGATTGTACAAATGAATATCATCTAAATAGATATGGAAGGTGTGTTTCAAGGTGTCAATGTTCATCATGATCTAATGGTTGCTCATTTTTCAAAGGAACTTTAAAAAACCAGAAAAAATTGAAGAATTTTTTTTTCATTAGAATTTCTGAAGTTTTAAAGAAGCTTTATTTGTTCTTTAGAAAAAGAAGAGCACTGGGTTGCTCATTTTTCAAAGGAACTTTAAAAAAATCAGAAAAAATTTAAGAACTTTTTTCATTAGAACTTCTAAAGTTTTAAAAAAGCTTTATTTGTTCTTTGGAAAAAGAAGAACACTGTGAAAATTCAGCAACCACAAAAAAACTTTCACAAATACAACTTTTTGATGGAACAAGGTTTATTGTTCAAGAGATTTGTCTTTCAAATTTAAATCCAATTGACATACAATTTGGATTGTATTGGTGAAGATAAGATAGTAAGCAACAGGCACTGATCTTATTTTGCCAACAACACATTTGTTCAGAAAATGCACAACGTTATTGTTTTTACAATCACCAAGAAATACATTATTTTGTCAATAAAAACGGAACAAAGGTGTCACTTTCAGCATAGGGCTCAATCAATGTGAATTATTACGCACATGAAGAGCCTAATAGTTTAAACTCCTGCCAAGCTTTTCATTTCACTCGCTTGCAAAGTGCTGTACAGTTACAATTGTAAGATAACATTGGTTTTATTGAAGTTTGGACAGAACCGGTTTGTTTACAGGTAGACAATCCAAAACCAGGAAAACAAGTGAGGTTTCCTGAGGAAATGAGTCTGCACAAGCACTATATTTTTGCAAAAATATGAAAAGGAGGAAAATGGTTTTACATATTGGAGTTGGTTCTGATGAACAACCGTTTTGTGAAGATTAAGTGTACATTTTGTTTAAGTCTTATTAAAAATTTACACGCGGCACGATTTGAATGTTAGAATTGTACTAATGAAACATAGTTTGCAATAAAATTCTAAATGAATGAATTTTAATAAATATAATAATATTTTTTCTTATATTTTAAATTTATATTTTGTTGTTTAAAATATTATTAATGTTTTAATAAATGTCTTTATTTTTTATTGCACGGGTATCTTATGAAAACAAGATGAAAACAATAGATGAAAACTAGATGATATGGAAATCACTTCTCCTTTAGAGGATCAAACGAGTCGGCAGACAACATTGGTTATAAGTTTAATTAGCATCAATCTTCTTTCTTTATCTGTTCTATTTCCCGGATACTTCAGATCATGTTCAGAAAATCTTTGTGTGTAGTACATTCTAAGGTAAAATGTCTTGTTTACCTCAGAAACGGATTAAAACTTGCATAACTCAGCTTGACAGAATTTGTGTTGTCAGACAGAATGGGTCTCCCATTAGAACTGTTACAATATCAGTTAAAAAGATTCAATGGTATGTAGGAAATAATTACAATATTTTATTTAATTTTGAAATAAAAACTGACAAGTAAGTATGTCCTTATTTAAACTTTTACAGGTGAACATATACCAAATTTCATTAAGTATTGTAGTGCCAGAACTTTTAGAAGGAGCTGATATTCTGGTTCTATATTGCGCTAATGTTCCCAGAAATGCAGCAACTGGCTGCTTCTTTTGTACTAACTTGTTTGTTCTACAAAACTTATGCAGTTCCACAAACAAGCAATTGTGGCGGTAAACGCAAAAATACCAACTGGGAAATGCTCACCTACAAATTAAAAAGCGCTTCATAAAGTCAAAAGTTTTCACAACATTTTAAATTATCACAGCTTTTTCTGCCTTGTTCTAAGAACTGTTCTGAAATTTTCTTAAACGCCCTGAATTTAGTGAATTCTTCATTACACAATAACCAAATGTTTAAGTAAATGCCCCTGAAGAAAATCAAAAGGGGAAACCTGCCCAAACAATTGCGCTGGTTACACTTGCTCCGCCCATGCAAACTGAGATAACCTACATACAGTTTCCTGACGGATAAAAAGGTCACAACAAGAACCTGATGATTTCTGGCAGGTAAGCGCGCAACAAGGCTGCGCATTGGCGGGCGTAATCATTATAATAAACGGTGTATGAGCTGTTGTTTCATTTAGACTCCATGGGTTCGTAGGCTTGAACGTCCAAAGCTACCCCAAAAAAGAAAATTATCCTTACAGGAATAGAGTTGAAGTCTTTAAATATGCCACGTTCCAAACAAAAATCCTCCTATATACACCTGAGTCCCTTGCAATACTAAACGGTCTACAAAATCAGGATTAAACAAGCTTTCAAGATCAGTTCGAATTCGGATCGGAAATTTTCATAACCCGGAATCCCCACTCCGCCAAGCGTGGCTTGTGTTTTTGTTAACATAACATTCGGATTGCACCTCGCAAATATTTATCAGTTGGCTTGGGAATGGTTTTATTCATCACGTCGCCTCAGCTTCTATTCTACTTATCAACCTGTCTTTGTCCCAGTTGAGTTGAGCCTTGCTCCTCCGTCTCTGCCCTGTTGGTAATATTTGGTTTTGTTTGAATTTAGATTCAGGGTTGACAATCAAGCCTCTAAGGCTTAGTTTGATTCTCGAACCCCTAAGCTTCGTTTGAAACATATAGCTATTAACACTGAACTTTATAACGTTGTAAACTGTGTCAACTAAATACTTAATGTTTGTGTTCATAAAAATAAAAGGTTCTACAAGAAACTCTTGTATAAATTTATTCTTTTAGTGCACTTTGCTTATTGTATTTTGCTTTATTATAATAATTAATTGGTGGAAGTGTAAAGTATAAAACAAACATTGGTTTATTTAACAAAGATATTTTATTAACCAAAAATAAGTGACATAAGCTTTTTGCATAAATAAATAAATACTTAAAAACCATGTATTTTCTAAATTAATCAAAGAAGAGCAATTTTCACTAACTCACCCGGCCACAAGGCAGGGTTTTTGTCAGTTTGCTCAACAAACATCCCCCTTTCCACTGAAGTTTACGTTAGGTTCTGTTTGGATGGCAACACCATGCTCTGGAACTCATAAGTATTACTTTTACTTAATGGCATTTTGGTAAGCCGTTACCAGCGTTGCTCACTTGACTCAGGTAGTTTCATTGTTTAAAGCCAAGGCTAATTCTCTCACCTGTTAACGTTACACAATCTATATGTAATATTTTTTCTAAGTTCACTGGGATTTAAAGAAAACTGTCCCACGTTAATATCTATAATTACCTAGGAATATAAGGCCGTAAAATCAATCTTAGTTTTGGAGTTCTAAGCATTTGGAAAAATATAAAAATTTCTCTTATTACGTCTGATATTCTTCTTCCAGTCCCACAACTAAACATGAAGTTTGTACTTGCAAATACGTTTTATCTATAAATTTGGTAATCTTATTTACATTTAAATATATTTTTTGGCACATTATACTTTATAAATTGTGTATTATTATGTAACACAGGAAAATTTTTGTTTGATATAATAATAAGTCATCAGTTATGTACAGTGCGACTTCTCAACAGTTATTTTATTTTTATTTTTTATTTTAAACAAATTATCAACTTGTTTTTTTCTAGACTCTTCGTAAAACTTACATATAATTTATTTTTATATAAATAAATTGAATGTAACCGGATTTATTGTGTCTAATAAATCTGCAAAAATATTATTTCTTGGGTTTTTATGTATTCATGTTTTTCAGATTAACTAATTTATTTTTTATTGTTTCGCTATGCCCATGCTAAAACCAGGCTAATAGACATATGAAGATAGGCATTCGTAATTTAAAAATAGAGCCACAAAGGTAGTCTCGCGGAAAACTTTTTTTAACATCATTTATTTTTATATAGTGCATAATATTATAGTCAAAAATCACAAATTATTCTAGCGTTGTAGGCTACCATATCGCTATGTATAGCTATAAGGGTCTTCTATTACGAGAGAGGGTACAATAACTACTAGCGCCAATCATATGTAGGGAGAAATTTAGAAACAGTGAGCGACTTGTACATTTTACGGTTAAAATATTATAAATATTTATTGGTTCCAAATTATTCTTGACCCCTCTCTTGAAAATTTTTTAAATACTATTTAAATTAAACAAAAAGCAAAAACAGTTTTTGGGATTCCTAGTTTTTCGCCGTTTAATTTACCGTTTCGCCGTTTCCTAGTTTTTCGCCGTTTCCTAGTTTTTAAATATTTGGAATGGACTTTTTAAAATTAATTTTTAAATTTTGAATAGTTTTACAACCAAAACGATTAAAAAACCTAATGTAGCTTTAAAGGTTAGTTTTAAAGCACAAATTTGCAAGTTTATCTTTACTAATTCGAAATCATTGTTCATGAAAAATTGTATTTTAGTGATGATTTCCTCAACTATTGTGACGTTTAATTAAAAAACCAAAAATTCTTTAGCAGAAAATGATATATTGAAGCTTCAACGTAGTGAAACATATCATCTTATAACAATTTTTATGAAGTATAGGTTTAAACTTAAGAAACTAAGAAAACTAAAATTATTTAAATTTTATTATTTTCTTACAGTAAAAGACGCTTAGTCATTTATAGGAAGTTGCCGCCTCGATGAATTCTCTCATCTAGCGGTATAGGTCAGATATAATGCCTCACCCTATTTATAGAAGTGGACACTTGCAGCCTCAGTGCAGCTTGAGCAAGACACCATACTATTAATAGGCTGGTTTCCAGCCCAGATAAAAGTTGGTGAGTTGGGTGGCTAAATGCGGTCTTACTGAAAACTTTAAACCGGTAATTCAATGGTGGCAGTTTTCTGCCAATACTTCATAATCTGCCCCATATGTTGACTTTTTAATTTATGGATACTGGCAGGTGTCATGTATCATGATTAATTTTACTACCGTTTGCTTATGCACTTGAATTAGCCACTGTGTTTCCCTCTTCCAACCTTGTTCCTTTTCTGTCATTTCTAAGTTTTCTTGTCTCTTAAGTCTTCACCTCTAATTACTGTTGTTTTAATATTTTCATTTTGCCTATTTTATTTAGTTTATTATTATGGTTTGGTTAATTACTGGTATTATTATTATCACTAAGATGTACATAATAAAGTAGCTTTGGCACTGTTAATTATATACCTGAACAATTTATTATAATTTCTAAACGTATGGCAGTGGCATTTCTATTCTATTCCATACTTTGTTTGTTAGCTAAAGTTATAACGTGAAATAAATGTTTAAGGTCGTCGTTCATAATGACAATTAGCTGGTAGATGCTTACTATGACAAAACGTCCTTTGGACAAAGTCCAAAGGACAGTGTACATGTAAAAAAAGTGACAAAGTTTGTCCAGTGTGAAGAGTCCAAGGACATTTTTTCTTGTCAAAAGGACTTGGCATAAGTATAAACCAGCCTTTACAACAGAAGGACTAATTAAACCGTTAAAAGACTATTATACACAACTATCAGTGAAATTCGACGTAATATTATTATTATTCTTTATGTGACTTTGGTTGATGATGAACAGAATCTGTTAATTTATTTTTTTTACAAGTCTATTTAAAATTTAGACAAAGTCCAACAGGATAGTGTTCCATTACAGTTTCTCGCCCCCTTTTTAAAAATGTTAAAAAAGATTGGAAAAATAATTAAATAAGAAGAGTACTTTTTTACAAAAACAGTATATTCAGAGTCCAAAATCAAAAAGTACATTCTTCGATAGCCCTTAAAAATGGACACTCTTAGTCTGATAGGAAGTAAAAACTAAACTATAATCTAGCATTAAAAGAATAAACAGGAGAAAACTAGCAGAAATGACAAATTTTTGCTAGAAAATTCGTAAAAAATCGCGTATGTGCGACTTTTTTAGCAAAATTTTGGTCCAAAACTAAGAGCACTTTCGGGAATTCTCGTGTGTTAGATTTTTTATCTTTATACCAAACCAAGCCAACCGTTCCTTTTAAGACCAAACGTTTTAATTAATTTCTCTCTTTCCCTTTCAAATATTTTGGCAATTATTTTTGGGAATTATGAAAGTGAAATAACCTATTTACAATAATTTTTCTCCCAATACTTTTTTTGGTTTTTTTCATTTTTATCTATTTATAATGCGTATTGAAATTAACGATGTTTTCGTGAGCTTCGGAGTGGAGCTTTGGTGTTTGGAATTTCCAGGCTCTGAAATTTACAAAACTCCAGCCTAATTAAGTACTAAAGGTAAACCAAACGTAACTGAAACAGTGTGCTCACGTGACTAATTTAGATTCGCCCACATGACTTTCATGCGGAGAAATTTTTTTGTTCACACAAAATCAGCAATTTTTGGAAAATTCCATGCGTTTATGATGATGTTTTTGATTTTAATTTATGTGAATAAAATTCTAAAATTATAAAAAAATCTGTAAAAAAATAATTAACATGAAAATGAAAATTTGCAAAGCGACTAAGCCTTAATTGATTGTGCCTCGGCACCATCGGAGAATCGAGATCAAAAACACATAAACAAATACTTTATAATAAATCGGATCTAATTGGCTGATAAAGTGACGTCAGATTATCGTGATTTAAGTGATTACTTAATGGGGGCATTTTTTAATCCAACAAACAACTGTTGCAGCACGTTGGGTTTACACTTTTAGTTTCATAAATGACAAAAAGTAATGCCAAACGTAATTTTTACTTAATCTGACAAATTTGGAAAAGTAGAAAAATTTAGAATTGAAAAATTCATTTTAATAGAAATTTATTGATAATTATGAAAACGGTACTTTTTTACGGTTATAATTGTTTTGTTTCCATGTGCACGACGTGAAACTTTTCTTTTTCTCCTTTTTATTTTTTAATGCTAGTATTATAATTTTAATACCGTTTTTTATTCCTATCAGATTAAAGTGTGTTCATTTTTAAGTGCTATATTCCTAAATAATAATGTTACTTTTTGGATTTTGGATTCAGAAATATACTAAGTTATTGTGTGAAAAAAGCAACGACTTCTTGATTTAATTATTTTTCCAATCTTTTATAACAGATTTAGAAAGAAAGGTGGGCGAGAAACCGACCCAATGGAAAACTACTCCTGTTTTTTTTAAATTTTAAATAACTCTGTAAAACAAAATAATTAATACACTCCCGTCCACTCCATCAACCAAAGTCACATAAAGAATAATAATAATATGATGTGGTTTAATTTTCACTGCAATAGTTGGTGTATAATAATAGTCTTTTAACGGTTTAAATTAGTCTTTTGGCCGTAAAGGCTGGTTTATACTTATGCCAAAACGTCCTTTGGACAAGAAAAAATGTCCTTTGGGACTTTTTTACACTGTACAAACTTTTTTACTTTTTTTACACTGTACACTGTCCTTTGGACTTTGTCCAAAGGACGTTTTGTCATAAGTATGAACCAGCCTTAATTGTCATTATAATGTAACGGACGACCTCTAAACATTTATTTACACATTATAACTTTAGCTAACAAACAAAGTATGGAATAGAATAGAAATGCCACTGCCATACGTTTAGAAACTATAATAAACTGTTCAGGTACATAATTGACAGTGCCAAAGCTACTTTATTATGTACATCTTAGTGATAATAACATTACCAGTAATTAACCAAACCATAATAATAAACTAAATAAAATAGGCAAAATAAAATATTAAAACAACAGTAATTAGAGGTGAAGACTAAGAGACAAGAAAACTTAGAAATGACAGAAAAAGAAACAAGGTTGGGAAGAGGGAAACACAGTGGATAATTAATGCATAAGCAAACGGTAGTAAATAATAATGAGACATGGCACTGCCAGTATCCATAAATTAAAAAGTCAACATATGGGGCAGATTATAAAGATTGGCAGAAAACTGCCACCATTGAATACCGGTTTAAAGTTTTCAGTAAGACCGCATCTAGCCACCCAACTCACCAACTTTTATCTGGGCTTGAAACCAGCCTATTAATAGTATGGTGTCTTGCTGAAGCTGCACTGAGGCTGCAAGTGTCCACTTCTATAAATAGGGTGAGGCATTATATCTGACCTATACCGCTAGATGAAGAAACTCATCGAGGCGGCAAGTTCCCACAAATGAATAAGCGTCTTTTACTGTAAGAAAATAATAAAATTTAAAAAAATCTTAGTTTTCTTAGTTTCTTAAGTTTAAACCTATACTTCATAAAAATTGCTATAAGATGATATGTTTCACTACGTTGAAGTGCTTCAATATATCAGTTTCTGCTAAAGAAATTTTGGTTTTTTAATTAAACGTCACAATAGTTAGAAATCATCACTAAAATAGTATTTTCATGAACAATGATTTCGAATTAGTAAAAATAAACTTGAAATTTGTGCTTTAAAACTAATTTTAAAGCTACATAGGTTTTTTAATGTTTTGGTTGTAAAACTATTCAAAATTTAAAAATTAATTTTAAAAAGTCCATTCCAAATATTTAAAACTAGGAAACGGCGAAAAACTAGGAAACGGCGAAACGGAAATTAAACGGCGAAAAACTAGGAATCCCCAAAAACTGCTTTTGCTTTTGTAATATTAAATAGTATTTAAAAAATTTTCAAGAGAGGGGTCGAGATTTTGAACCAATAAATATTTATAATATTTTAAGCCGTAAAATGTACAAGTCGCTCACTGTTTCTCAAATTTCTCCCTACATATGATTGGCGCTAGTAGTTATTGTACCCTCTCTCGTACAGTAAAAGACGCTTATAGTCTATACATAGCGATATGGTCAGCCTACAACGCTAGAATAATTTGTGATTTTTAGATTATAATATTATGCACTATATAAAATAAATGATGTTAAAAAAACTTACCACAACTTACCTTTGTGGCTCTATTTTTAAATTACCGAATGGTTATACATATGTCTATTAGCCTGGTTTTAGCATTGGCATAGCAAAACCAATAAAAAATAAATTGCATTTCAACTAAAAACATGAATACATAAAAACCCAAGAAATCGGTGTTTACCGAGTTACTTCAGACACAATAAATCCAGTTACATACAATTTATTTATATAAAAATAAATTATATGTAACTTTACGAAAATCTCTACAAAAAAAAACAAGTTAATAATTATTTAGATAAAAAATAAAAATAAAATAACTGTTGAGAAGTCGCACTGTACATAACTAATAACTATTATTATATCAAACAAAAATTTTCCTGTGTTACATAATAATACACAATTTATCAAAGTCTAATGTGCCCAAAAATATATTTAAATGTAAATAAGATTACCAAATTTTATAGATAAACGTATTTGCAAGTACAAACTTCATGTTTAGTTGTGGGACTGGAAGAATATCAGACGTAATAAGAGAAATTTTTATATTTTTCCAAATGCTAAGAACTCCAAAACTAAGATTAATTTTACGCGTATATATTCCTTCGTCAGTATAGATATTAACGTGAACAGTTACTTTTAAATCCCATGAACTACAAAAAAATATTACATATAGATTGTGTAACGTTAACGGGTGAGAGAATTGGCCTACACTTAGGACAATAAAACTACCTCAGTAAAGTGAGCAACGCTCGTTACGGCTTACCAAAATAATTAAGTAAAAGTAATACTTATGTGGTCCAGACCCTGGTGTTTTTATACAAACCGAACCTAACCTAAACTTCCGTGGAAAGGGGGATGTTTGTTTTGCAAACTGACAAAAACCCTGCCTTGTGGCCAGGTGAGGTACTGAAAAGTGTTGTTTAAATAATTTAGAAAATACATAACTTTTAAGTTGTTATTTATTTATGCAAAAGCTTATGTCACTTATTTTTGGTTAATAAAATATCTTTGTTAAATAAACCAATGTTTGTTTTATACTTTACACTTCACAATTAATTATATAATAAACAAAAATACAATAAGCGAAGTCCGCTTAAAAGAATAAATTTATACAAGAGTTACTTTCAAACCTTTTATTTTTATGAACACAAACATTAAGTATTTTGTTTACACAGTTTACAAAATTATGGAGCGGTGTTAATAGCTATATGTTTACAAAACGGAAGCTTAAGTTAAAATCAGGAAATTAAGCCTTAGAGGCTTGATTTCCCAACCCTAATCTAAATTCAAACAAAACCAAATATTACCAACAGGGCAGAGACGGAGGAGCAAGGCTCAACTCAACTGGGACAAAGACGGCTAGACAGGTCAAATTGAAGCTGAGGCGACGTGATGAATCGAACCCATTCCAAGCCAACTGATAAATATTTGCAAATTGGTGGATGTTATGGAAACAAAAAACACAAGCCACACTTGGCGAAATCGGATTACAGATTATAAAAATTTTAAATTAAATTCAAACTGATCTTGAAAGCTTGTTTAATCCTGATTATCTAACAGTTTTGTATTGCAAGGGGCTTAGGTGTATGCAGCGGATCTTATTTAGAACGTGGCCTATTAAAAAACTTCAACTCTATTCCTATTTCGATAAACTTCTTTTTTGGGGTGACTTTGGATACAACCTCAAACCAGTGAAGACTAAATAAACAACAGCTGATACACCGTTTATTATAATGATTACACCCGCCAATGCGCAGCCTTGTACACGCTTCCCTACCAGAAATAGTCAGGTTCTTGTTGTGACCTTTTTTACCATTAGAAAACTCTATGTGGCCTGTGTTAACTTGCGTGGGCGGAGCAAGTGTAACCAGCCGAATTTTTGGGCAGGTTTCCCCTTTTGATTTACTTAGGGGGCATTTACTTAAACATTTGGCTATTGTGGGTGAAATACATAAAATTAGCATAAGAAAATTTAAGGACATTCTTTGAAACAAGGCAAAAAAGACTATGATAATTTTAAAATGTTGTGAAAAACTTTTTGACTTTATGAAGCGCTTTTTAATTTGTAGGTGCGCGTTTCCCAGTTGGTATTTTTGCGTTTACCGCCACAATTGCTTGTTTGTGGAACTGCATAAGTTTTGTAGAACAAACAAGTTTTAGTACAAAAGAAGCAGCCAGTTGCTGCATTTCTGGGAACATTAGCGCAATATGTAAAACCAGGATATTCAGCTCCTTCTAAAAGTTCTGGCACTACAATATTTTAATGAATTTTGGTATATGTTCCACCTGTAGAAGTTTAGAATAAGGACATCCTTTTTTACTTGTCAGTTTTTATTTCAAAATTGCAAATAAAATATTGTGATCTTTTCCTACATAACAGTTGAATCTTTTTAACTGATATTGTAACACTTCTAATGGGAGACCCATTATTGTCTAAAATCAACAGACACAATTCTTGTCAAGCTGGGTGGAAAACTTAATCTTCGTTTCTGAGAGTAAACAAGACATTTTTACCTTGGAATGTACTACACACAAAGATTTTCTGAACATGATTGAACTATTGTAAAATAGAACACAATAAGAAAGAAGATTGATGCTAATTAAACTTATAACCAATGTTGTCTGCGACCTCGTTGAATCCCTCTGGGAGGAATCAATTCCATATCATCTGGTTTTCATCTATTGTTTTCATCTTGTTTTCATAAGATACCCGTGCAATAAAAAATAAAGACATTTATTAAAACATTAAATAATATTTTAAACAACAAAATTGTGAATTTTGAACTGTAATAAAAAATATTATTATATATTCAGTAATTCATTAAAATTTTGTTGCAAACTATGTTCTAATTAGTACAATTATAACAGTTTGAATGGTGCACAGTGTAAATTTTTGATAAGAACTAAACAAAATGTACACTTAATATTTTCACAAAACGGTTGTTCATCGCAACCAACTCCAATCTGTCAAACCATTTGTCCTCCTTTTCATATTTTTGCAAAAATATAGTGTTTGTGCAGACTCATTTCCTGAGGAAAGTACACTTGTTTCCCTGGTTTTGGATTGTGTACCTGTAAACAAAACGGTTCTGTACAAACTTCAATAAAACCAATGTTATCTTACAATTGTAACTGTACAGCACTTTGCAAGCGAGTGAAATGAAAAGCTTGGCAGGAGTTTAAACTATTAGGCTCTTCATGTGCGTAATAATTCACATTGATTGAGCCCTATGCTGAAAGTGACACCTTTGTTCCGTTTTTATTGACAAAATAATGTATTTCTTGGTGATTGTAAAAACAATAACGTTGTGCATTTTCTGAACAAATGTGTTGTTGGCAAAATAAGATCAGTGCCTGTTGCTTACTATCTTATCTTCACCAATACAATCCAAATTGTATGTCAATTGGATTTAAATTTGAAAGACAAATCTCTTGAACAATAAACCTTGTTCCATCAAAAAGTTGTATTTGTGAAAGTTTTTTTGTGGTTGCTGAATTTTCACAGTGTTCTTCTTTTTCCAAAGAACAAATAAAGCTTTTTTAAAACTTTAGAAGTTCTAATGAAAAAAGTTCTTAAATTTTTTCTGATTTTTTTAAAGTTCCTTTGAAAAATGAGCAACCCAGTGCTCTTCTTTTTCTAAAGAACAAATAAAGCTTCTTTAAAACTTCAGAAATTCTAATGAAAAAAAAATTCTTCAATTTTTTCTGGTTTTTTAAAGTTCCTTTGAAAAATGAGCAACCATTAGATCATGATGAACATTGACACCTTGAAACACACCTTCCATATCTATTTAGATGATATTCATTTGTACAATCATTAACAGGTCTTTGTGATAGTTTCCCATTATAAAGCTTAAGAACTACATCTCGAATTTCATTATTCCTTCCTTGATTTATTTTCGTTTTTTTTTGTAATTCAACCTAAAGCTAAAGTCTTCCAGGCTGAAATTAAGGGCGTAACCGTTCTCCGCCAGGAAGAAAAAAACATTAAACCCTCAGCGAGAAAAATTAAAAAAAAAAACTTTTCAGCAGTTATGTAACCAATTATTGTTAAGTTCCGTCATGTGTTTCTCTGCACGTGATATTTTCTCAAAAACGAGTGGTTACTTTACCACTCATCTATTTTCAACCTGATAGAATTTATCTTTAGTTTCAAAACTGATCTTTGTCTGTCTTGATCTTCAACTAAGAAAAGGTTTTTTTTTTAGGAGAGTCCTTTTCTTCAGGTTTAACCTTAGCATGATTCCATTTATGCATCTCTTTAAGACTTTGTAGATACTCTTTCTGAAAATTTTCCTATATTTTGTCAAGAATCATAAAAGAATTTCCAAGATTATTTTGCAGTTCATCAATCAATAGCCGTAATATTAGTTGGTTTGTACTAAGGATCATTTGAGTTTTTGTTTTTCAAAGCAGAAAATTCTGCTAAAGCATGAACTTTTCCTTGGTCTTTGAAATCAAAAAATCAATAGGTCTGATTGAGATCAAATTTACATCATCTTTATAAAGAGTCGTTAGAAGAAGCATATTTACAATACTTTTTGTTTCAATTAACAATGTTTGGAAATCATCCAAACCTAACAATTTACATACCCCTTTATGTTTTTAAGAATTGTTTTACGATACCTTCAAGTCTTTCATAGAATCCACCAAACAACAAAAAAGAATAAAAAGAAATTAATTTCTAAATGAATGTCTAAGTTATTCTTTTGTAGCAAAAATATTCTTAAACTTCATGAACTTGACTTGATTTCTTAAACTTGACAATGGATTTCCAACGTTCCTGCAATGTGCGATCTGACAATATGAAATGGGGAGCTAAATCAGATATCATGATCTCAGGTAATCTTTGTCTAGCAGCAAACTTTTGCAAAGCATCGAGGATAGTAGATGTTGTTAGATCCAGAACACTTTCTAAATGGATTCCTTGTGTCACTGTGCAAGTCAGTAAAATACCCCACAGTTTTCTTGTTCTATTAAAAGACTTCACTTAAAATGGGCCAAAATAGTTGATGCTAATTTTTTTCAAAAGGTCGAAAAGTATTTGAGCGATAGTCTGGCAGATTTGCCATATGAAGCTGTTTGTAAACACCAGCGTGTAGTTTTCGACAGACAGTACATTGGTTAAGCACCTTTTTTTACAGTAATATAACTTTTTAGAATCCATGGAACACTATGCTGAAGTCTTTTATAAATTTCTTTTATCAGCAAGTTGGTGAAGTAGTGATTTGATGGCAAAAATATCTGAGGAATGGCAAGGAGACATTCCTCAAAGTAGCCATAACAGCGTAAAATTTCCTTTATTGTCTGCCAATATTCTAACATCTTGACCAATTATTGATGAGCTGAAGGAATTTTTAAATTGTCAAAACATTTTTGCTGAATATATTTGATTCAAAGTTTGTAAACATACAGTAGCTCAGTAGTCAGTATAGAACTGCTCACTTGAATTTTATTTTGTTGGTTTAAATTTTTTCTTCCAATTTTTGAAAGCATAATTTTTTTGGCTCTAAAAACTCAAACAGTTGTTCTATACACAATGCTTCTAAACTTGAGAATCGAGTACCGTCAATGTTTTCAAGATTAGAAAATTTTTGTTTTCTGTTTTAAGCATTTGTAAAACTTATCACTGATTTGTTCAGTCTATAAAAAAAGCCATTTTCTTTGACATTTGAAGCTGAAGCTTCTGATTTTTTAGTTCGACTTTTAGTTTGCACAGCTGGGGTTTAAATGAAAGCTTTTGACTTTTTACGACTTTCCTTTTTAATTCCGTAGCTGATTCAGGAGGCAAATCAGGAAAGTTACATGTTGGCCACTTTTCAGATTCAGTTGAGAGAAAGTCTGGTCCGTTCCAGCAGGTACCCAAATCTCATTTTTGTGAATTGTTACATTTAATTCTTTAAACAAATTTAAAGTTTTTCAGTTTTAAAAAGCTTATCTATATTATAAAAACGTTTTTAAAATATCAATTTATTTATAAATGTAATAAAATCTTACGTTTTACTAAAATAGATTTGATTTTTTTGATAGTTCTGTTGCTTAAGCCAAGCTCGTGCAAAATCGTTGTTTTTTTACACAAAACATTGCTAAAACATTTTTTTAAACAAATTTAAAAGTTTTAGTTTTGTATAGTTTTAAAAACTAATTTATATTATCAAAACGATTGTAAAATATAAATTTATTCATAAAAGTAATAAATCTTTATGTTTTTTTGAACTGAACTTTTTTTTACAATTTTCATTTGATTATTCAATTTCGAACATTAAAAATTCATTTTTAATATTTTTTGTGTTTTAAACAAGTATTTTATGTTGTTACGTAAGATCTTACGACCGTTATTAGGCAAAAACAACTCCCTTGCGCGCGAGTTCTTTTCCCAGTAAAGAGTCAGGTGTGAACGGGCCGTTTTTGGGATCTGGGTTCTAGAAACCGGGAACTGGAATCTGGGAACTGGGATCAAGTGTTAACGCGCCCTTAGTTTCTTTTAACCTAAGCTTTAATTTTGCTCAATAAACTTGAGATGCCGAAAGCTGAGATTGGTTAAGGCCAATCTAGGTAGGGACTGTTGTTAAGTGGAAAGGGGTTGTTGGCTGAACAACAACTTTCCTTGAGTTAGGAACAAGTTCGGCGACACCAGGATAAGTAATTCCATGGCGGAATGGCTCCGATCGTCAGTAGCCCATGCAGGTATTTTTAAATAGGGAAATCGCACGTAGAGCCAGTTAAATTGGGTTAGTAACTTAGCTTAAAATAGCTAAGTCGTGTTATAAGCAGTTAGGTCAGCTACCCTCAAGAAGGTAAATGTCAAGATTTACCCTTTTTTTTACCTTCGTCTTTAAAGCCGCATGTTTATATCGTTTTTGTAAAAATAAACCAAATTTTCTTTAAAATAAAAATGTGTATTTTTGTTCTAAATTTAACGCTAAGCCCTCCCGCGTATAAAATGTTATTGGTGCAGTCCAGGATGCAGTCGCACCTTGTTTACGTAATTTAAACTTTTAAACTAAAACAATCAATTTTTCTTTTAATTATAAAAATCCAACTAATTAGTATTTTTACTAATCTTGCTTGGTGCTTGCTAAATTCCAACAAAAGTTATTTGCTGTAAGCACCGTATTTTTGTTGTAGGCTACCAACTTGTTTCTCGCAACGTGGTCTGATACCGTAGTAAACCTTTTACTAATAAATCATTTGTGTAAATGCGTAAACAAACTAATCGGGCGTAAAATCACTTCTTTATTCCACAACCCATACATAAATTACAAGAGCAATATTAACACCGTAGTACCAAGCAATATTAACACTGTAAAACAATTCACATCTTACGTTTCACAAAACAAACTCGACTTCCCCCTAGCTTGCCAATGCCTCCTAAACTTGTTGATCTTTACATCCATAATTTTTATATTCCAACATAAATTAATTACCCTTTGCTGGTCAAGTTAAAACGAATCAATCAGTTGCTTCATCTCAATTTGCTGCAACTCGTGTGTAACTTTTTGAAGGACCAAACTGCGAGAGTTTGGTCTAAACTTCTCTCCAACTAAACCGCTGACCTAACCTTTGGGTTCCGATGACTGACTACCGACATTGTCAGGGTAATTTCCCTTATTATTCAATTATTAAAACTCTTTTTAAGCTCTAATTTATCATCTACAAAATTACTACTTTTTTGTCAAAAATTTGTATCATTTATAATATTTTGTAACCCATAACAACAAGGTTTCACAGTTAAAATATCATTCCACCTTGTTGTTCAGTTAATGGAATCGCAACGACAAATCCAGTATTCTTTGGAAAAAGAATCATAAAATTTTGTAAGAACTTCGGTTCTAAAGTATACTTTTCTAACTCGTAGTAAAAAGTTTCACTGCAAAAATATCAAATACAAATATTAAGTACAAAAATATAAATGCAACCATTCATCTGTGGAAAACTTAACCTCAATATTTGAAGGAATTGTCCTGACAGTTCTAAAACAACAATAATTCTACAACCCATTGTAATAAGGTTTCAGCAATAACATAAATACCCCATCGTGACGGTGCGACAACAGACCCTTGCGACGCTTGTTAGTTGTGCTAACAATACCGTAATAATATTTTTGAAGGAGCTGACAGATCCACTAAAATCAGGTTAAAATTTCTCCCATCTAGCTAATGTCTTACAGCGTAAATATTGCTAATATCTAAATTCATTCCTGCACCACTCAGGAAACAGACGTCTTGAACTTTGGTTTTATTTGTTTGTAATTTTTGTTTGGACTGAACTTCAGCCCTGAGCTATTTACTTACCAAACACGGTAATGTTCCACAGGAGTTGCTTAGGTTACCTAGATTAGCTTCAGGTACCTGTCTCGGTTCGAGCTTGTTTCCAGATAAATTTGTCTCATATTTACCCTGGAATTTTTGAATTGGCTCTCACCCCAGCCAAGCCCTTTTCGCACCCACTGAGTTTATGTTTCAAAAGAAACACTTAGGGGACTTCATGTAAGCTCAGTGATTGGTGTTGGTTTTGGTATCCTCGCCCAGATACCTTCTTCAATATAGCGTAATTTGGAAGACTGGAAAGGGTTCCAGTTTAAGTTTTCCTCTTCCCCAGTCGAGTTCTCTACTTGACCTTTCCAGTTAAGAGGGTGTGTTATGTAATCCCCCTTACAGCACAGGAGTCTCTTGCCTGCCATTTGTCTATGAGGTGCCGCCTCTTATAGTAATTCCACAAATAATGTGGGCGAATAACTTAGTGTAGACAGAGTACAGATAGACCTTTTGTAGCGAGCGACAGGCTCTATAATACCGGCTAGACCCTTGTCCGCCCGTTACAATTCCTTAATTTTGCAAAGTAGAACGCTGGTTATCCGTTTCATTTTCGTCAACCAGTTTGATTTTAGAATTAAAATTAACATTGTTAATAATCATAAAAAGTCTATAATAAAAACAATATTTAAATTTAGTTTAGAGATTTTTGGTTTTAAGGTTAATTTAGTCAAAAATTTTTTAACAGATTATGCTTCGTAAAAGTGTAAAAAAATCTACATTATGTTAAAATCATTTTAGTACATTTATTCACATGAAAAAAAAAACTTGCGGTTATTATTACATAATTAAGAATCTAATTAAAAAAATTGTATGTGCATCTAAAATTCATCAATAAAAAGCATTTTAGATCAAAAGCAGTGCTGTTACAACTATCAAATGGGAAAACCTCTTTGGCAGGTCTTTATATGGACGCTATAGGGTCAATTTACAACAAACAACCCCGGAACTCTGCCACTTCAGTCAGCTCAGTCGATATAAATGTAACACAGTCGTTACCTGTTGCCGAGAGAAACAGCGTCACTGCCGCCGCCACGAGCGGAACAGGACCAAAACCTGGATATGAAACTCCACGTGGCTGGTTACTTCCTGGACAAATAAACCGGGAGAGAGCAGACTACTACGATTACATTTATTCTTTGCCCCCTCCGCCCGAAATTTCGCCTCCTTATCCACCAGGAGAGGTTATTTTGTTTTTTATAATAACATTATTTGAAAGTGTAACTTTAGAATATTTTTGGCAATAAAAATCACACTTATAAAATAGTAACGGTTGTGTATCTGGCTTAATTTCTGCCAGGCCTTAATTTTGATCATCAATTTAGGGTGTTAGAAAATTAGCTTATTTTTAAAACACAAAAGAACTATAGTCTATACAAAAATGATGCTGACTGACGACAAAACTCGAACTTCAAAAAGCCACATCTCCATGACGCAAGGTAAAATACGTACGGGATATAAGCATACGGGTTTGGAATGCTTCCAAATTTTAAATTCGTCATTTTTGACAGCTAATTGTAAGCCTAATATTAGGTTTTTTTACTCAAAAATATATCAAATTTTGTCATATGTGATAAATTTTACATTTGTGATGGTTTTGAAAAAAAATTTTCGGCATTTGTGTTGGCCCCCTAGCCCCCGGGGGTCAACCTCCCCCCCAAAAAAAAAATTTATGTCAAAAATAAGGGATAAAAACGGCGGACGTTTGATATATAACAATATGATAAAAATCTTACACACGTTGAGCACGAAGCAAAACAAAACCTATCTTTTTTGCAGTGTATTAATTTGGCAAAAAATCGCGAAAACCGCACGCTTTCAACGCATCATTAAAAAAATTTGAGCCAGCCGATTTCGCTCAAATTTTCAGAACAAACTGGAAAAAGTATGTTTTAACAGCATTTCGAGCGGCGTTTTTTTTTTCTCATACAAATAAAAAAGTTTTGTTTTTTTTGGGACCAGGTTTTTTACCCCATCGGCCGTAGTGATGACGTCATGGAAAAACAATTTTTTCAAACCTTTTCAAAAAATAGCCAAAAGTCTAAGCTATGCTCTGATACATGTCCTGTACATACTCTACCTCGCGCTATGGAAATGTGACCTTTCAAAGTTCACGTTTTGTCGCCAGCTCGCATCATTTTTGTATAAACTATAGCACAAAACTAGCTGGATTATTGTTGAATAAAATGTTTTTGCAAACTTTTCGATTCGTGTTATTCTGCATTATCAACATTTTCATCCAAAAAGTAATTTTTTTGAGATTTTCTGAATTTTTGCTTTGTGTTTAAACTGCATAAAATTTAGAACGAAGCAATATATAACTTTAAAATAACTTCTATTTAAAGCTCAAAATTGTTAATTTTTATGTTTTGATTTTTTTTCTTTAAAAGCACTTTGCAATGCGTTTAACAATTTGCGTAGTTTAAGATTCCGTTAATTTTGGCTACCTTAAAATTTTCGTAAAACAACCTGTTTGACACGATTTTCACCATTATGTGTACGGTTGCGGTTACATAATCCATAATTTACTGGGTTGTATTAAATCAATATGAATAGAACGGACGGAATTTATCAAAAATAAGATTAAAAAACACATTAAAAGATAAGGTTTTTTTTGGCAGAGCGATAAAGTCATATAGTGAATATTAGGGTTTTCCCACCACACCAATATACAAATATATCACCACTAATATATCAGACCAATATACCAATATGCATCAATATGGAAATATCTCGCATTAAGGACCTTGTACTTTTGGCTACTTCCTGAAAAAAAAATTTTTTCAAAAATTTTGGTGGGTTAGCCCCAAAATTGCCGAAATTTATGGTCGATTTTTTTCGGCCAAATTTCTAACTCTTTACCATATGGGTCCTTACGTCTGAAAATTTTAGTGCAGATTGGCCATACTTTCCTGAGCTCAAAAATATATAATTTGTTAGGGGTAACCTACTTGGGTCGGGTACCCCGAGAGGTTAAAAAAGGTCAATTTTACGATTTTTGCTAAAAATCTTTGTATGGGGGACACATTGTGCATATTTAGGCATCATGCTCAAAAACTGTTTGAGACACAGGTTTCATACCGGGGGATTCTTGCGGAATTTTAAGCTCTACATTTTGATGATAGTCCAAAAAAATTTTAATGCCCTAAAGCACTGCAATGACTAACCCTTAAAAACAAAACTTTTGCGACAGCACTTCTATATAAGCGAGTAATATACTATTTTAAAGCTCTCGGCGTGCTGATTTAAAAAATATAAAAAAATGCTCTAAATAATCAGGTAACCAAAATACAGACCCTTTGTACCCCCAAAATTAGTAAGGGGTGATTTTTTTGCTTTTATTATTTATAAGCCGTGTTTATATTCATTTGAAAGCTCTATACGTGCTTATTTAAAAAATATTAATTTTAGACTAAAATTCTTTATGGTTACCCGGTTACATACCCCGAAATACCCCAAATTTGAAAAATTGTAATTTTGCCATGTTTTTTTTGGATTTTAAGTGACGTGTTTAAACTCATATGAAAGCTCTCGACGCACTGATTTTAAAAATATATAGTTTTTTAATTTTTGTTCAGTGGTTACTTAATTTTCACCCATCAATGTACCCTCTAAAATTCTTAAGAGGTGATTTTATGATAATACCGTCATGTTTGTACTCATATCAAAGGTCCTGATATTCTGATCCTAAAAATATAAATTTCAACTTGATTCACCCAATGGTTACTATTTTTACAACCCATAATGTACCGCCAAAAATTTTTAGGGGAGGTCATTTTTATATATTTATTGTAGTACCGTGTTGTTTGTACTCATATCAAAGCTTTCGACATGCTGATCTCAAAAATATAAATTCCAACTGGATTCACCCAATGGTTACCATTTTTACAACCCATAGTGTACCCCCAAAACTTTTTAGGTGGTCATTTTTATATATTTATTGTAATACCGTCTTGTCTGTACTCATTTGTACTTGTTTGTGGGTTGTAAAATTGGTAACCATTGAGGGAATCGAGTTAAAAATAATTTTTTTGATATCAGCGTGTCGAGAGCTTTGATATGAGTACAAACATGATGGTATTATAATAAAATCACCTTTTAAGAATTTTAGGGGGTACATTGATGGGTGTGAAATTGGGTAACCACTGAAGAAAATTTAAAAAACTATATATTTTTGAAGTCAGTGCGTCGAGAGCTTTCATATGAGTATAAACACGTCACTTAAAATGAAAAAAATGGCAAAATTATTATTTTTCAAATGTGGGGTATTTAGTGGTATGTATCCGCGTAACCATAAAAAATTTTAGCCTAAAATTAATATTTTTGGAATTAGCACGCATAGAAATTTCAAACAAATATAAACATGGCTTATAAATAATAAAAACAAAAAAATCACCCCTTACTAATTTTGGGGGTATAACGAGGTCTGTATTTTGGTTACCCGACCATTTACAGCAAATTTTTTAATATTTTTAAATTCAGCACGCCGAGAGCTTTAAAATGATATATTACTCGCATATGTAGAGCGGTTGTGTCAAAAGATTTATTTTTATCGGTCAGCTATTGCAGTGTTTTAGGGCAACAAAAAATTTTTGGAACTTTCACCAAAATGTAGAGCTTAAAATTCGCATATTCCCGGTATCAAACCTGTGGCTCACTCAAACAATTTTTGAGCATGATGCCAAAATATGCACAATGTGTCCTCATACAAATATTTTTAGCAAAAATCGTAGAATTGACCCCCTTTAACCTCTCGGGGTACCCGACCCAGGTAAGTTACTCCTAACAAATTATATATTTTTGAGCTCAGGAAAGTATGGGCAATCTGCACAAAAATTTTCAGACGTAAGAACCCATATGGTAAAAAGTTAGAAATTTGGCCCAAAAAAATTGACCGTAAATTTTGGGGTTTTTGGGTGTTAGCCCCAGCTAACACCCCAAAATTTTTGGAAAAAAA
This sequence comes from Microlaimidae sp. YZB2_3, assembly GCA_030248175.1. Classification (NCBI taxonomy): domain Eukaryota; kingdom Metazoa; phylum Nematoda; class Chromadorea; order Desmodorida; family Microlaimidae; species Microlaimidae sp. YZB2_3. The sequence goes on from JASAMX010015099.1 coordinate 25,801, forward strand.
TTTTTTTCAGGAGGTTGTCAAAAGTACAAGGACTTTAACGCGAGATATCTGCGTATTGATCGCGGCGCGTTTAAAAGTTATAAAAGCGCAAACAAAAATTTTTTTCAAAATTTTTTCAGTATTACTAAAAAAAACAGAGAGTAGTATTGAGTAGAACTATCGCCTCCTCCTTTTTTTAGTTTAGAAGACGCGATTTTTAGACCAAATAATCAGAAAGCATATTAATTTATTAACTCAGCTTTTATTCTTAAATCTATTAATCTTTGACTTACAAAAACTCTAGCTTTTTTTGTTAAATCTATCAAACTTTAATTTATTAATAAAATATTTACTTTTCAGTGTATCGAAAATCAAAATATCATGATTTTTTCATTGATGTATTAAAATATTTCATTTGAAATTTTTTTTATAAAAATTCTATTTCCTAATGTCATTTTATAAAGTCAAACACTAGATTTGTAGTGATTTCATACAACAACCTAAATGAATTAAAATCAATAAAAAATTCCAACCAAATGCTCTACTATAATTGGCCACTTGGGTATAAGTTTTTCAAGCAAATAAAAACAAAGATTCGTTTAATTAAAAAAATGTTTTAAAGTATGGTAACTGACTTTTATTTCGGCCACTGTTATTTTTGCTATGCGCATACTAGTTCTGAAAAGATTTGCGTATGGCTAGATAGATGACATAACGATCTATCCGGCCGTACGCAGTTCCTTTCATAATGTTACTCATGGCAAAAATAATAGCCGGTAGCCGAAATTAAGACCTGCCCGACTTTAAGTTGCTCTCCATTTCATAATTAGCGATGCTGGAAAAAATTTGACAAAAAATTTTTTGTTTGCGGTCTTATAACTTTTGAACGCGCCGCCATCAATATGCAAATATCTCATGTATCAAATATCAAATATCAAATGTAAGTATAGCCGGACTAACTCTTGGTTGTGTTGTGTAGCCTTTGGTTGTAACAAAAAAGTTGGCCATATCATAGGAAAATCAGAAAAAAAGCAATTACAATCTAAAAATAAAGGGTAACTACTCTCTATTTCAAAATTAGCGATACTGGAAAAAATTTGACAAAAAATTTTTTGTTTGCGGTCTTATAACTTTTGATCGCGCCGCGATCAATATGCAAATATCTCGCGTTAAGGTCCTTGTAATTTTGGCTACTTCCTGAAAAAAATTTTTTTTCAAAAATTTTGGTGGGTTAGCCCCAAAATTGCCGAAATTTATGGTCGATTTTTTTCGGCCAAATTTCTAACTCTTTACCATATGGGTCCTTACGTCTGAAATTTTTTTTTTGCAGATTGCCCATATTTTCCTGAGCTCAAAAATATATAATTTGTTAGGGGTAACCTACCTGGGTCGGGTACCCGAGAGGTTAAAGGGGGTCAATTTCACGATTTTTGCTAAAAATCTTTGTATGTGGAACACATTATGCATATTTTGGCATCATGCTCAAAAACTGTTAGAGCCACAGGACTGAGACCGGGGGGATTTATGCGGAAATTTAAATCCTACATTTTGGTGATAGTCCCAACAAAATCTTAATGCCCTAAGACACTGCAATGGCTGACCCCTAAAAACAAAACTTTTGACACAGCCCCTCTACATAGGCGAGTAATATATCATTTTAAAGCTCTTGGCGTGCTGATTTAAAAAATATATAAAAATTTGCTCTAAACGGTCGGGTAATCAAAATAAGACCCCTTTGTACCCCCAAAATTAGTAAGGGGTGATTTTTTTTATTTATAAGCCGTGTTTATATTCGTTTAAAAGCTCTATGCGTGCTAATTTTAAAAATATTAGTTTTAGACTAAAATTTTTTATGGTTACCCGATTAAATACCCCCAAATACCCCCAAATTTGAAAATTGGTAATTTTGCCATTTTTTCATTTTAAGTGACATGTTTATACTCATATGAAGGCTCTCGACGCACTGATTTAAAAAATATATAGTTGTTTTAACTTTCTTCGGCGGTTACCCAGTTATGCACCCATCAATGTACCCCCTAAAATTCTTAAAAAGTGATTTTATTATAATACCATCCTGTTTGTACTCATATCAAAACTCTCGACACGCTGATGTCAAAAAAATTATTTTTAACTCGATTCACTCAATGGTTACCATTTTTACAACCCACAAACAAGTACAAACGAGTACCCCCAAAATTTTTGGGGGTACATTATGGGTTGTAAAAATGGTAACCATTAGGTGAATAGAGTTGAAATTTATATTTTTGAGATCAGCGTGTCTAAAGCTTTTATATGAGTACAAACAAGACGGTATTACAATAAATATATAAAAAAGACCCCCTAAAAATTTTTGGGGTACATAATGAGTTCTAAAAATAGTAACTATTGGGTGAATCGAGTTAAAATTTTTTATTTTTGAGATCGGCGTGTCTAAAGCTTTTATATGAGTACAAACAAGACGGTATTACAATAAATATATAAAAAAGACCCCCTAAAAATTTTTGGGGGTACATTATGGGTTGTAAAAATCGTAACCATTGGGTGAATCGAGTTGAAATTTATATTTTTTGGATCAGCGTGTCGGAAGCTTTTATATGAGTACAAACAAGACGGTATTACAATAAATATTTTAAAAAGACCCCCAAAAATTTTTGGGGGTACATTTTGGTTGTAAAAATGGTAACCATTAGGTGAATCGAGTTGAAATTTATATTTTTGGGATCAGTGTGTCGAAAGCTTTTATATGAGTATAAACGTGACGGTATTATAATAAAATCACCTCTTAAGAATTTTAGGGGGTACATTGATGAGTGCAAAAATGGATAACCACTGAAGAAAATTAAAACATCTATATATTTTTAAAATCAGTGCGTCGAGAGCTTTCCTATGAGTATAAACATGTCACTTAAAATAAAAAAATGGCAAAATTACCAATTTTCAATTTTGGAGGTATTTGGGGGTATCTAATCGGGTAACCAAAAAAAGTTTTAGTCTAAAACTAATATTTTTGAAATCAGCACGCATAGAGCTTTCAAACGAATATAAACACAGTTTATAAATAATAAAAACAAAAAAATCACCCCTCACTAATTTTGGGGGTACAAAGGGGTCTGTATTTTGGTTACCCGACTGTTTAGACCGATATATTACTCGCCTATGTAGAAGGGCTGTGTCAAAAGTTTTATTTTTAAGGGTCAGACATTGCAGTGCCTTAGGGCATCAAGATTTTTTTGGGACTATCACCAAAATGTAGGACTTAAATTTCCGCATAAATACCCCCGGTCTCAGGCCTGTGGCTCTAACAGTTTTTGAGCATGATGCCAAATTATGCATAATGTGTCCCCCACACAAAGATTTTTAGCAAAAATCGTGAAATTGACCCCCTTTAACCTTTCGGTGTACCCGACCCAGTTAGGTTACCCCTAACAAATTATATATTTTTGAGCTCAGGAAAGTATGGGCAATCTGCAAAAAAATTTTCAGACGTAAGGACCTATATGGTAAAAAGTTAGAAATTTGGCCAAAAAAAATCGACCGTAAATTTTGGCAATTTTGGGAATAACCCCCCAAAATTTTTGAAAAAATATTTTTCAGGAGATATCCAAAAGTACAAGGACCTTAACGCGAGATATTTGCATATTGATCGCGGCGCGATCAAAAGTTATAAGACCGCAAACAAAAAATTTTTTGTCAAATTTTTTCCAGTATCGCTAATTTTGAAATAGAGAGTAGTTACCCTTTATTTTTAGATTGTAATTGCTTTTTTTCTGATTTTCCTATGATATGGCCAACTTTTTTGTTACAACCAAAGGTTGTGTTACTAACTCTTGGTTGTGTTGTTACACAACACAACCAAGAGTTAGTCCGGCTATACTTACAACTTTAACGCATAAATTTCAATTTAGAACCTTATAAAAAAACGAGCTTAACAAATAACGATTTTCCGATAACAATTTAACGAAATTTCTTAATTTTAGGTAACTTGTGTTACAGTTGAAAATTCTAAAATCACAGGCCAAAAAATTCCTCATATATTGCACAGAAATTCTAAAAATCTAAAACGACTGGCTTTCATTTCTCTTACCATTGGCGCTGTTGTCGTTTCGATTAGCGCTTTGTGGTTATCGCTGAAAAATGAATCGATTTCAATTGTGGAACACACCACAACTTTGTTAAACACAAGCAAATCTTTCAATAAAACTATGCAAGGTGGGTTAAATGATGTCAATAATCGCAGCGATTTAAAAACTTTATTTACAACAAAATACTCTGAAAAAACCACAACTTCAACTATTCCAAACAATTTAGAACAAGAGGTACATTCTGAAAAAACCACAAATTCAACCATTCCAACAAGTTCAGAACAGAAGGTACATTCTGAAAAAACCACAAATTCAGCCATTCCAACCAGTTCGAAACAGAAGGTACATTTTAAAAAAACCACAACTTCAACCATTCCAACCAGCTCAGAACAGGAGGTACATTCTGAAAAAACCACAGCTTTAACCATTCCAACCAGCTCAGAACAGGAAGTACAATCTGAAAAAACCACAAATTCAACCATTTCACTGAGCTCAGAACAGGAGTTACATTCTGAAAAAACCACAACTTCAACGATTCCAACCAGCTCAGAACAAGAGGTACATTCTGAAAAAACCACAAATTCAACCATTCCAACCAGCTCAGAACAGGAGTTACATTCTGAAAAAACCACAACTTCAACCATTTCACTGAGCTCAGAACAGGAGTTACATTCTGAAAAAACCACAACTTCAACCATTCCAACCAGCTCAGAACAAGAGGTACATTCTGAAAAAACCACAAATTCAACCATTTCAACCAGCTCAGAACAGGAAGTACATTCTGAAAAAATCACAACTCCAACTATTTCAAGCAGCTCAGAACAGGAGTTACATTCTGAAAAAACACCAACATCAACCACTCCAACCAGCTCAGAGAAACAGGAGGTACATTCTAAAAACCACAAATTCAACCACTCCAACCAGTTCGGGAAACAGAAGGGTACATTTTGAAAAACCACAAATTCAACCATTACAACCAGCTCAGAACCGGAAGTACATTCTGAAAAAATCACAACTCCCACTTTCGCAAGCAGCTCAGAACAGGAGTTACATTCTGAAAAAAACCCCAATTTTCAATCATTCCAACCAGCTCAAAACAGGAGGTACATCTGAATTATAGAATTCAACCATTCCAACCAGTTCGGGAACAGAAGGCACATTTCTGAAAATCACAACTCCAACAATTCTATGCAGCTCGAAGATAAGTTACATTCTGAAACCAATAATACTGCAGATCAGAATGTTCCTTTCTCTCTTCCGAACTGGTTGGAATGGTTGAATTTGTGGCTTTTTCATAATGTACCTCCTGTTCTGAGCTGGTTGGAATGGTTGAAGTTGTGGTTTTTTCAGTATGTAACTCCTGTTCTGAGCTCGTTGAAGTGGTTGAAGTTGTGTTTTTTTCGGAATGTGCCTTCTGTTCCGAACTGGTTGGAATGGTTGAATTTGTGGTTTTTTCAGAATGTACCTCCTGTTTTGAGCTGGTTGGAATGATTGAAATTGGGGTTTTTTCAGAATGTAACTCCTGTTCTGAGCTGGTTGGAATAGTTGGAGTTGTGATTTTTTCAGAATGTAACTCCTGTTCTGAGCTTGTTGAAATGGTTGAAGTTGTGGTTTTTTCAAAATGTACCTTCTGTTCCGAACTGGTTGGAATGGTTGAATTTGTGGTTTTTTCAGAATGTACCTCCTGTTCTGAGCTGGTTGGAATGGTTGATGTTGGTGTTTTTTCAGAATGTAACTCCTGTTCTGAGCTGCTTGAAATAGTTGGAGTTGTGATTTTTTCAGAATGTACTTCCTGTTCTGAGCTGGTTGAAATGGTTGAATTTGTGGTTTTTTCAGAATGTACCTCTTGTTCTGAGCTGGTTGGAATGGTTGAAGTTGTGGTTTTTTCAGAATGTAACTCCTGTTCTGAGCTCAGTGAAATGGTTGAAGTTGTGGTTTTTTCAGAATGTAACTCCTGTTCTGAGCTGGTTGGAATGGTTGAATTTGTGGTTTTTTCAGAATGTACCTCTTGTTCTGAGCTGGTTGGAATCGTTGAAGTTGTGGTTTTTTCAGAATGTAACTCCTGTTCTGAGCTCAGTGAAATGGTTGAATTTGTGGTTTTTTCAGATTGTACTTCCTGTTCTGAGCTGGTTGGAATGGTTAAAGCTGTGGTTTTTTCAGAATGTACCTCCTGTTCTGAGCTGGTTGGAATGGTTGAAGTTGTGGTTTTTTTAAAATGTACCTTCTGTTTCGAACTGGTTGGAATGGCTGAATTTGTGGTTTTTTCAGAATGTACCTTCTGTTCTGAACTTGTTGGAATGGTTGAATTTGTGGTTTTTTCAGAATGTACCTCTTGTTCTAAATTGTTTGGAATAGTTGAAGTTGTGGTTTTTTCAGAGTATTTTGTTGTAAATAAAGTTTTTAAATCGCTGCGATTATTGACATCATTTAACCCACCTTGCATAGTCTTTATTGAAAGATTTGCTTGTGTTTAACAAAGTTGTGGTGTGTTCCACAATTGAAATCGATTCATTTTTCAGCGATAACCACAAAGCGCTAATCGAAACGACAACAGCGCCAATGGTAAGAGAAATGAAAGCCAGTCGTTTTTAGATTTTTAGAATTTCTGTGCAATATATGAGGAATTTTTTGGCCTGTGATTTTAGAATTTTCAACTGTAACACAAGTTACCTAAAATTAAGAAATTTTCGTTAAATTGTTATCGGAAAATCGTTATTTGTTAAGCTCGTTTTTTTATAAGGTTCTAAATTGAAATTTATGCGTTAAAGTTGTAAGTATAGCCGGACTTAACTCTTGGTTGTGTTGTGTAACAACACAACCAAGAGTTAGTAACACAACCTTTGGTTGTAACAAAAAAGTTGGCCATATCATAGGAAAATCAGAAAAAAAGCAATTACAATCTAAAAATAAAGGGTAACTACTCTCTATTTCAAATTAGCGATACTGGAAAAAATTTTACATAAAATTTTTTGTTTGAGGTCTTATAACTTTTTATCGCGCCGCGATCAATATGCAAATATCTCGCGTTAAGGTCCTTGTACTTTTGGATATCTCCTGAAAATATTTTTTCAAAAATTTTGGGGGTTATTCCCAAAATTGCCAAAATTTACGGTCGATTTTTTTTGGCCAAATTTCTAACTTTTTACCATATAGGTCCTTACGTCTGAAAATTTTTTTGCAGATTGCCCATACTTTCCTGAGCTCAAAATATATAATTTGTTAGGGGTAACCTAACTGGGTCGGGTACACCTAAAGGTTAAAAGGGGTCAATCTTCACGATTTTTGCTAAAAATCTTTGTGTGGGGGACACATTATGCATAATTTGGCATCATGCTCAAAAACTGTTAGAGCCACAGGCCTGAATACCGGGGGTATTTATGCGGAAATTTAAGTCCTACATTTTGGTGATAGTCCCAAAAAAATCTTGATGCCCTAAGGCACTGCAATGTCTGACCCTTAAAAATAAAACTTTTGACACAGCCCTTCTACATAGGCGAGTAATATATCGGTCTAAACAGTCGGGTAACCAAAATACAGACCCCTTTGTACCCCCAAAATTAGTGAGGGGTGATTTTTTTGTTTTTATTATTTATAAACTGTGTTTATATTCGTTTGAAAGCTCTATGCGTGCTGATTTCAAAAATATTAGTTTTAGACTAAAACTTTTTTTGGTTACCCGATTAGATACCCCCAAATACCTCCAAAATTGAAAATTGGTAATTTTGCCATTTTTTTATTTTAAGTGACATGTTTATACTCATATGAAAGCTCTCGACGCACTGATTTTAAAAATATATAGATGTTTTAATTTTCTTCAGTGGTTATCCATTTTTGCACTCATCAATGTACCCCCTAAAATTCTTAAGAGGTGATTTTATTATAATACCGTCACGTTTATACTCATATAAAAGCTTTCGACACACTGATCCCAAAAATATAAATTTCAACTCGATTCACCTAATGGTTACCATTTTTACAACCAAAATGTACCCCCAAAAATTTTTGGGGGTCTTTTTAAAATATTTATTGTAATACCGTCTTGTTTGTACTCATATAAAAGCTTCCGACACGCTGATCCAAAAAATATAAATTTCAACTCGATTCACCCAATGGTTACGATTTTTACAACCCATAATGTACCCCCAAAATTTTAGGGGGTCTTTTTTATATATTTATTGTAATACCGTCTTGTTTGTACTCATATAAAAGTTTTAGACACGCCGATCTCAAAAATAAAAAATTTTAACTCGATTCACCCAATAGTTACTATTTTTAGAACTCATTATGTACCCCAAAAATTTTTAGGGGGTCTTTTTTATATATTTATTGTAATACTGCCTTGTTTGTACTAATATTAAAGCTTTAGTCACGCTGATCTCAAAAATATAAATTTCAACTCTATTCACCTAATGGTTACCATTTTTACAACCCATAATGTACCCCCAAAAATTTTGGGGGTACTCGTTTGTACTTGTTTGTGGGTTGTAAAAATGGTAACCATTGAGTGAATCGAGTTAAAAATAATTTTTTTGACATCAGCGTGTCGAGAGTTTTGATATGAGTACAAACAGGATGGTATTATAATAAAATCACTTTTTAAGAATTTTAGGGGGTACATTGATGGGTGCATAACTGGGTAACCGCCGAAGAAAGTTAAAACAACTATATATTTTTTAAATCAGTGCGTCGAGAGCCTTCATATGAGTATAAACATGTCACTTAAAATGAAAAAATGGCAAAATTACCAATTTTCAAATTTGGGGGTATTTGGGGGTATTTAATCGGGTAACCATAAAAAATTTTAGTCTAAAACTAATATTTTTAAAATTAGCACGCATAGAGCTTTTAAACGAATATAAACACGGCTTATAAATAAAAAAAATCACCCCTTACTAATTTTGGGGGTACAAAGGGGTCTTATTTTGATTACCCGACCGTTTAGAGCAAATTTTTATATATTTTTTAAATCAGCACGCCAAGAGCTTTAAAATGATATATTACTCGCCTATGTAGAGGGGCTGTGTCAAAAGTTTTGTTTTTAGGGGTCAGCCATTGCAGTGTCTTAGGGCATTAAGATTTTGTTGGGACTATCACCAAAATGTAGGATTTAAATTTCCGCATAAATCCCCCCGGTCTCAGTCCTGTGGCTCTAACAGTTTTTGAGCATGATGCCAAAATATGCATAATGTGTTCCACATACAAAGATTTTTAGCAAAAATCGTGAAATTGACCCCCTTTAACCTCTCGGGTACCCGACCCAGGTAGGTTACCCCTAACAAATTATATATTTTTGAGCTCAGGAAAATATGGGCAATCTGCAAAAAAAAAATTTCAGACGTAAGGACCCATATGGTAAAGAGTTAGAAATTTGGCCGAAAAAAATCGACCATAAATTTCGGCAATTTTGGGGGCTAACCCACCAAAATTTTTGAAAAAAAATTTTTTTCAGGAAGTAGCCAAAAGTACAAGGACCTTAACGCGAGATATTTGCATATTGATCGCGGCGCGTTCAAAAGTTATAAGACCGCAAACAAAAATTTTTTGTCAAATTTTTTCCAGTATCGCTAATTTTGAAATAGAGAGTAGTTACCCTTTATTTTTAGATTGTAATTGCTTTTTTTCTGATTTTCCTATGATATGGCCAACTTTTTTGTTACAACCAAAGGCTACACAACACAACCAAGAGTTAAATCCGGCTATACTTACATTTGATATTTGATATTTGATACATGAGATATTTGCGTATCTTGATCGCGGCGCGTTTAAAAGTTATAAAAGCGAGCAATACGTAACTTAACGAAGTACACGCAC